>VSDK01015451.1:1504-36504 GCA_009767595.1 Symbiodinium kawagutii
GATGGGGTGCTGATTGGGATGGGATGGGGTGCTCACTATGTGGGATAGGCTAATTAAATTGGAACCTGGTGATGACCATCTGGAACCAGCTGATGCAAGCCCAAGTGGCATGCTGATGGATCTTCTGCATCTTCCACACCATGAAGACCATGAAGATGACCTTCACCTGATGCCACATGTAATGGACAGAATTATGAACCAAATCCAATGCACAAGCAATGCATGAAGCCAATGTACATTTGATTAATTAGTCAAGGCACAAGGTCCAGGCCATGGTTGGTGACCACCTCACCCATGGGACCATTCACCCAGCTCCCAGGCTGAAGCTGGCTGATGCAGCCACCACCAATGGCTGCCAGCAGAATCAGCACTGCCACATACTTGGACTGCATCTTCCAGAACCTTGGTTGAAAGCTTCATGGGGCAGGAGAATTGCTCATCAAACATGATGCTCTCAAAATGAAACTGATGGACTGCTACATCAGGCAATCAGGCAAGGAACTGATGGGTGTCTCGCTGGATGTGGATGCTTGTCACTAATCTGATCTGATTGAAGCTGATAGCAGCTGCAAAAGAGTTGGATTTGGTGTCTGAGAGCTGAATTCCATGGCAAGGACTCATGCTTCCTGAATCTCATTCAAGCTCATGCTGACTGAAAACCTCCTGGATACCTTGTGCCTAATCATATTCTGGATGGCACATGCTGGATTGGCTATTCTGATTCCTGAATCCCATTCAAGCTCATGCTGACTGAATACCTTCTGGATACCTTGTGCCTATACTCTGGATGCAAGATGCTAGATTGGCTTGTCTGATCAAATGATCATTAACTACCTACTTTTTCCAAGTCATGTCTCCAAACTGTCCCCTGAATGCCCCCCACTCATGCCACTCCATTCCCAGGCAGTGTGTCATTTCCCTGCCACCATTGAGTCTCTGATCCCTGGGGAAAATGGTGGAAAGCTGATGGATGTCTTTGATCCTGGGCAAAATGCCACCTGCTTTCATGGTGAAAAACTGATGGATGTCTTTGATCCTGGGCAAAATGCCACCAGATGGTTCTGATCCTGAGCAAAATGCTCTTATCATGCTGATGGCTTATTTGGCACAACTTTATATGGTAGAAACTGACCACTCTGATTCTGAGCAAAATGCTCATAGAGGCTTTTGTGAAACCTAATCTGATGCCAAACTAATCACTCTTTATCTTCCTTCCCTTCATCTTTCTTCCCTTCATCTTTCTTCCCTTCATCTTTCTTCCCTTCATCTTTCTTCCCTTCATCTTTCTTCCCTTCATCTTTCTTCCCTTCCTTCCCTTTATCTTCCTTCTTTGGATGCAGGATCTGATCGAGGTCTGATCCTTGCAGGGTGGTGCTCCTGATGGCTGTTCCTGATTGGGGCTGATCTGGCTGAGGCTGTGGGAGTCTAAATGTGATGTTTGCTTTTCTGGATTCCTGGGTTTCTTATCAACCCCTGTCATCACCTCTTGTTATCACCCTTTCTTATCCATTCTTCAGAAACAATTGGATTTCCTGGATTCTGCATTTTTAATAAAGGTTTTAAATTGCGCAATTTAAAAATCTTTATTAAAAACAAGTTACATGTTCAATTGAGGATTATTTGAGGGCAAAGAGGGGGGGGGGGCTGTTTATTAATCAGAGGTCAACATTACGCAAAAATATGCCGTCTACACGATGGCATGCTCACACGCCAAACGCATACAGCATATGCAATGTGCATGTACCTATGTCGATGTGTATTTACTATTTCTGAATTTATTGAAACCAACTACATCTCATATGCAGCATGTACAAGTGCATGTGCACACGAGAAAAGCAAACAATATATGAAACACACCTGGGCGTGTAGATAGGTTTGCCCTCTAGCTCAAGGAGTGCAGAATGCGCAACGATTGCAGATATACAGCATCGAACATCCACACATACAAGGTGGGCCCCCAACCACTGAACTAAGTTGGTTTGTAAGTCACTTAACTGGGGTTAACTACCAGTTATAGAGGTTATAACCCCCAACTTATAAGTGCCAGGGGCCCACCTTGTACCAATAGAGGTGACCCCCACGTACCACCCTCCTCCAGTGATCCATTCCCGAAGCGACCTGGTAGCTGCACTGCTACCACGAAGAGACATGTATTCCTTGGATCACGGCAGGGGGTCACCATGGGTCAACACACTTCTTGGCCAAGCTTGGGCTTCGGCTGTGTTCGGGAGAGCTGTTCCAAGACATCTTTGAACACAAGCAGCCAGAGATGTGAAAGAGCGTAGGGAGCCCCCCTGGAAATGGTATGTAAATGGTGAGTGAAAGTGAAAAATAATGGTTAGTAATAGCGAGTAATGCAGTAGTCAAAGATAGTTAAAGTATGGTTTACAACCACGGTGGTTTCTTAGGCCATTAGGCACCCCTCAAGATATGGTTGGGTAATTCCTAAAAATGGTTGATATAAAGGATGATAACTGAGGGCACACCTCTTTTGAGAAACACTCATATGGCTAAATCGACCATCACACTGGTTCACCATAATTGTTACTAGCTACGTGTGGTATAGCAACTACGCAATTATACAGTACCCTTGCATGAATGCTTTACTGGCGCTACTTCACTGATGTGTATTTCACCCCAGGCAACAAAACATTAACGATTAGTCCTTCCAAGGTGGTGTCATCTGCGGGATATCACTTATACCACTACTAGTTTTACCCACCATAATCCAAAAAATCACATGCAAATGAAAAGAAAACATCGATCATGAACCGATGTTTTCATCCTCAATGAACCGCCACTACTTGTTCACAACCCTTCATTGTTATTTACGCTGGTTGGTGGTTTCAACCCTACTAGTATTAGTCAACCAACCGACCTAACCATGTGTGAATAATCCATATGGAGAATAAACATGTCAATCAAGCCACCAACCAGAAAATCAATTGTCGATAGGGGAATCACAACTCTGCTTTTCCCCAGCTTCACCCACTACTCTCAGTTCAACAATCGCGCCGCGCCCTTTAGAGTCTTGGGAGAACCAACCCCTATGGCAACTTACCACTGTTGGTGGAAGAATAGTGGCTCCAAAGTGGACCCTGTGATCATGTCTCATTGGAATCATCTGCTGCGGATGGTTGACCATGTTGGAATCATCTGCATGACTGATCCTGAGCCAGAGTGGCAGTTGCCACTACTCAACCTCAGCATAACTGAGCTAAGATGGTGATTCCTGAAGCCATGGGTTGATCACCACACCACGTCGATCCAAGGGGCGCTTGGTTGCAGGTTGAATTCGAAAAGTCGAACAAGGCGCACACAGCGCGGATGTATTCGAAGGTGGTGAGAAACAAAACGAGGGAGACAAACACCTGAGGCGATGACGTCCAAAGATTTGCCGAGGACAAGTGACTTCAGCCCTTTTCATCATTTTCGTAGCTGGCGGGCAATGCTAGCAACAAGCATTTCCTAAAGTTCTGAGATGGCTGGCCACGAGGCGTCACACTGGGCACAAGTCAGGTATTCAAGGCTTGCCTTGATCTTCCCAGCGATGATCACATGGTATCCAGGAATGAGAGATCCATTTGCTGCCCCCAGTTGCTTCCACCAAGATGGCCAGTGGTTCACCGATATCGCCCATGAATCCAACTAAGGATGGGTCGAAAGCAGCGCCTTCCGCAACTGAAAAACCATCTCCAAGCCCCAAACCATAAAAACTGGTCACGTGTCTCAAATTGCAAGCTACTACATGGACACCGTGATCATCACTCATGGGATACCAATTGGATGCTTATGGTTGGTGATTTTTAATTGTTATCCGCTGATTGCCAAGTCGCCAAGATCGTACCAGCACCTTGCATCGAAGCGACACCCGGCAAGCAACGATTGAGGTTCTCGGGTGGATTGGTTCCCAATGATGATTGGAAAATGGTTGATGTGGTTCATAATGGTTGATGTTGTTTATATTTGTTCCTGGGTTGATGAACTACAATGGTTGATTTGCTGCATGAGCTAGAAAGCGCTAGTTGGGGGGTCTATATGCGCATGAATTTAAGAACAATATCAAGCATTGAGTTGACAAATGTAGATCTTCCGTTATGTATTTCATGAAATTGAGCCGCCCCAACTATATCCTACGTCCAGGACATCCCAGGAAGTCATTAATCCTGAGTCGAAATCTTGCATCTCTAATGAATGGATATACGATGGTATACCCTTGTTTACAGCTATTACCGCAAAAGTTTTTTGACGATAAACATTCAATGTTGGCATGTCTTGCAAACTTTGATGTTCCTGGTCCTGGAACTGAACTGGCTCAGCATCCGTGGGGTGCCACTTCCCTCTAATATTTCTGCAGCCCTTTGGATACCCTGGATTAGTCTGCGTTTTATTTTGAAAAATGATTAAGGGGTCGCCAATCAGGTGAACCCAAGACATAAGCAAAGTTATGAGTGTCCATGGGATAACCACCATAGTTTCTGGATGCTTTTGGATCACCTCCAATGTTGCAGGCACCCATAGCATTGACGATTTGTGATGGCTTGTCATGCTTGCTTTCCTCTGTTCGTCGCCATGGCGATCCATCAGCAATCATCAAAGAAACCATCAACTAACAGTCGTCAACTATCAACTGGTTTCTTTGATTAAATTATTACCTGCTAAACTACTATCATTGATGATCCATCAACGGTCAACTCATGACCAGTCCTGACCAAATTACCATCAGCTGGTCATGAGTTAACCGTTTGCTAACAATCATTAAGTATCAATTAGCCATCATCTGTACCACAATTTAGTAACCAGCGAGGATCAGGTCACAAGTATCAACCATCAACTGACCAACGATTGGCAATCATTCTGACCCTGAACGAACCATCAAAAAGTCATTACTCTGGATTCCGACCATCATCTAAGCATGATTCAACCATCATTTTAAGCATTGTTCTAAGCATCATCTAATCATCAGCCAACAATAACTTACAACCATCACGTTAAACAGCACCTGCTTGGTGGTTTCAACCCCTATTGAAAAATATTTGTCAACCAACCATGAGTCAATATTTACTAGGGAAAATGAAAAATGTGTAAAACCACCACCCAGGCACCTGACCATCATTTGGCCACCAATTATCCACGGCACTAGCCCAGGCACACAGCGGGATTCGAATCAATGCGATCCACACGTTGTGGCGCCGGATCTGGGACCTCGAAGGCCAGTCTCGGCGGCTGCATGTAGGATCTTGGATGAAAGATTGGAAGTGTGGCTACCCTCTGGTAAACCAACATGGCAATGGAAAATCCACCATTTATTGATGTTTTCCCAGGGTTTTCTACCAAAATGGTGGATTTCCATTGCCATGTTAGTTTACCAGAGAGTAATTCACGGTTCCTGTACCTTGGCGGCTGAACTAGATCCCTTGCTAACTCAAGGGTTGTTCTTAACTCGAGGGTTGTTCTTAACTGTTGTCAACTAGTTGTTAACAATGGTTGGTACTGATACTTAACAATTCTTGGTGGCTGTTAGATCGCTTGCTAAAAGTCCAACGGCTTTAGTGGCTATATGGTAGATCAATCATATGCCAAAAAAGCTTAAAAGGTAAGTTCATAGCTGTAATCCACCCAGGAAAATGATGGCAAATTCAGAGTGATGGCAAATTGATGGTCAAATGATGGCGAATTGATGCTTAACTGCTTGTTGATGAATCTTTGTGCTTATGAACGATTTGTTCATTGACTCGTTCAGAAGCCATTGACCAGCAGAAATGCTCCATGACCAGCAGTTTGCCATGGATCGACTACTCACATTTGCCAGCGCTGTTCTTGACTATCAGGCACCTGGTTTACTCGAAAAATGTCAGGAAACCACCAGAAATGATAGTCCACAAGTCAGTGTTCTGGATATTCTTTTGAAACCAAATCCGATGTTTGATTCGTTCAATGTCAAATATTTCAAAAAACTTACACATTGATCTACTGCTTCATTCACTCATTCATTTGCCTACCAAGGCAAATGTTTATGTTGAAGGGATAAATGAACGACTAATGAACCAATGAGCCTTTGCCTGTCCACACTTACTTGTATCAGGATAAACCGTGCAATCATGCATGCGTTTGCGTGCACATGCATATGGCATGTGCACATGCACACAGGTGACACAAGCTTCTTGGCAGATGTGATGATACCGGTCAAAACTATCTGTCCATCTGTCCATCGGTCTGTCTGTCTGTCTGTCTGTCTGTCTGTCTGTCTGTCTGTCTATCGATCTATCGATCTATCGATCTATCGATCTATCGATCTATCGATCTATCGATCTATCGATCTGTCGATCTATCGATCTATCGATCTATCGATCTATCGATCTGTCGATCTGTCGATCTGTCGATCTGTCGATCTGTCGATCTGTCGATCTGTCGATCTATCGATCTATCGATCTATCGATCTATCGATCTATCGATCTATCGATCTATCGATCTATCGATCTATCGATCTATCCTATCTATCTATCTATCTATCTATCTATCTATCTATCTATCTATCATCTATCTATCTATCAAGCTAAATCTTTCTATTTCTATCTATGTCTATCTATCTATATATCATCGATCTATCAATCTATTTCTGTCTTAACGAAGCTTCTATCTATGTGTGCGTGTGCGGTAGTAACTATGTATGGGCAAACACTTTCAAAAAACACATCGTCTTCATGTGAGGTGCCTTCCACAACTACTTTGTTTTTTGTTCACCTGCTTAGAAAGCAAGAAAAACTCAATAATGGCTACCCAGGATTAATAAACCCCTGGCTGATTAACTAGGGGGTATCCCCTTAAAAGCTTTTGTTTTCCATTAAAATGGGAACCCCCCTAGTCAATCAACCAGGCGTTTATTAATCCTGGGTAGCCATTAACAGTGCAACACCAGCAACCAACACAACGAACCACAAGCACGACCAACCTGGAGCCTAAATGACCCTTGCTCTGATAAGTTTGACCCAACAAAAAATGGTGGGTTCACATCCAAAACAAGAGACGTTTTGTATCACACATACCTTCCGATCAGCCATGCCTTCCGTTTCCGAGCGGCATGAGCGCCACGTCTGCACGTGCTTGCGCGCGCCTCGGCGTGTGCCAAAGCCCTGGTCCCAAAATCACCGGATCGGTTACTGATCGTGATTGTTAACCCTTGCTAGCCACCATTTGTTTATCAATTTTTTACCAATAATTATTGTCAATATTGTGAACTACAAACGAGACACAAACAAGTTGATGAAGAGGTCATCCACAATTAATCGCTGATGAAGGCGAATGAGCGCTGATGAAGGCAAATAAACTACATATTCTACAGCTAGGAATTCCGAGACCGTTCCACGCAACTGCGCTGGGAAAGTCATCATTTGACGGTGCGGGAATGGGCAGCTCCGCCAAGCTACTGAAGCAGTAAGTAAGCTCTTGACAGGTTCCACCCAGATCTTTGACAGTTGATACACTTGGAAAACTTGGAAATACCTGCACTTAGTTAGAACTTGTTAAAACACTACTGTTAGCTCCAAATCGCTCCTCATTAAAACGCTTTATGGATACCCATGGCTCCAAACTGCTCCCTCCCAACCACCAGCCAGGATAAGCAACCCAAACATCCACTAGTCTCAGATGTCGAAGGGAATCGTTCTTATCCCAGCAAGGATGAACATTTATCAACCACGGCTATCTAGAAGTTGGATCTATATGGATCCATTAACCCTCGCTAATCAGGCTACCCATAGCTTATCCATAGTAGCTATCTCTACAAAATCTCTACTCACCTTGCATTCTCCACCAGCTACCAATTATCTCTGTAGAAACCATGAATTCTCTACCACCCCTGGCGCCAACCCCGAGGCCATCTCGCCCAGCGACAGGGACAGGATCTCTCTGATCATCTCTTCCGGCACCATGCGCTCTCGAAAATCGATATCCTCTGCGTCACAGCGTCACTGGATGTGCTTCGTCACGGTTTTGTACAGTCCATTTTGTGTATAGCTGCTAGTTCATATGACCAGCTCAAATGTTGCTAGTTCTCATCATTGCTAGTTCAGTTGTTAAATTTGCTAGTTCAACTTCATGATGGGAATTGTGAAATCATGAAGTTGAAGTAATTTTAAGCACCGGAAGCTACAATGTAATTACGCTAGTATGGTTGGAAAATTGCTTGGTGGCTTACGCTTACTTTCATCTGCTTCAATGATTTCAGCTGACAGGAAACACGCACCAGGATTCACCAGACTTGGCTCAATCAACCGAAGCCATCTTAACCTCTGCTTAACTTGGCAATGAAAAATCATCCATGCCAATAGCTGACTCATATTGGTGCATGATGATGGAAACTACATTGATAGATTTAGTTTGTCAAAGGTTCTGTAAACCCAATGCGCAGTCATCGTCAATCAACCCAGCAGTTGGATGCAGTTGGATCGATTGCCCCTTCAGCGGTCTGAGTCTTGCACAGATGAAACGCTAACCAAGCACGATTTGTCAATCAGATTGATCGTGGTTGACTGATAGTTGATTTCCAAGCTGATGCATTTCAAGTGAAGTGGAAAAGAACCAGCAATGACCACCCCAAAATTTCCAGGCAACCGAGTAACCGTATCAGGCGTTACCGCCTGTTGCCAATCAGTGCTTTCATCACCAATCAGGGCTGTCTAGACTGGCAATCGTGCATCAGTTGCTGCGTGCTACTATCCCCTGTAAGAGGGAACCATTATACCTGCAACCATTTTCTCTACCCATTGACTGCAACCAATATGTGCGGAGCCACAGACAGCATCCCTTCGGGATGACGCAGGGCCCGAGGGTTGGGGGCGCCAACGATTATCAGTTGGTTATCACCCAGCATCAAATCACTAAATCACCATTATTGACCGTTTAAAAACCTTCATTACCCTCTGGTAAACTGATCATTTCCAGGTTAGTTTACCAGAGCGCAAGCAATGTGATCACCGGGCCCTTGGCCAAGGATCCAAATTGTCGGCCGACTTGGCAAGCGCCTCCATGATATCCTGCCGTGTCGTGAAACGTGGGACCTGTAGAACCCGTTGGTTATTAACCATTTAAAGCAATAAAGCATCCATTTTGGGGGTCCCCTATCGCTTGAGAAACCATCATATCCATCCTTACTAGTTCACTGACACTTGCGCTCGCAGAAACTAGCAAAGACCCGGGCCCTGATGGACTAGCTCGATTCCAGTGGGATGCATGTTAGTTTCCAGGAGGGTAAGCCTGCTGACTGATATGTAATGTACCGCGAAAGGTATGTATGAAAACGTTCTCCCGAAGCAGAACTCCAAACCAGTACGTTTGGAGGGCAAGGTTTGCGAATCATGCCAACCTTAATTTAATAAACACCTGGTTGATTAAGGAAATGTCACCTGAAAGTCATGCTTTCCTTGTGAATTGGTACCCCTATTCCCCAATTAATGTCCTATGGTTCATTGTATGCACATTCTTCACTTTTAACAATTCACACACCATTGCGTAAAACATTCCTATTGTTTTTAATCATTGGCATTGCCAATGACCAAGAAACCATTATCCATTGGAAGTAGCAATAGCCATTCCGGAATCCGATCCCATCAAATGGTAATCAACATACCCCAATTGAAAAACTTACCATTAGGATCAATGAATCCCAAAGTTATTGATACATCCAACTTAGTACCAGCACCAGCTTTACCATAGTGATGTACCATAGATCCCAGCTTACCGTTACCAACTTACCTCGGATTTATTGATCACAACTTATGATTACCCATAGGAGTTCATAAGGATCAATGATCGCTATTCATCCAACTTACCATTTCGTATGAATCCAATGAATCCTTACCATTACCTGGTGGAGTTTAGATCCCTTGCTAAAAGTCTAACGGCTTTAGTGGCCATATGCTAAATCAATGATATCCCAAAAAAGCTAAAAAGCGAAGTTCACCTGTTTCCCATCATGAGCTCTTTTCCCCATAGTTTTGTTCTTTAGTTTATTTCCTGTTTGTTGCTTATTTACCCTGTAGTTAGTTGGTTGGTTTATATTCACCATTGTTTTCGGATCCCTTGTTGGTGAATATTAACCAACCAACTAACTAGGGTAAATGACCAACCAATGGTTAATTCCCTATTGTTTTCCATACAGTTTTCCCAACTAACGGTTGCGATGCGCATGGTCGGATATTATCATTGTACGTCGCATCCCCATTATACAATTGTTGTCAATACAAATTCACCATTGTTTTTTTTAGATGGTAACAATCAATGATGGAAACGGGGGATCCGACAAAACAGAACCATTGTTGGTTAATACTAATGGTTTTAAAATGTTTTGCCTAACATTAACCAACAATGGTTTTGTCTACCTTGGTTATCAGCCAACAAGACAAAACAAAACCCTCTCCCTTGCTGCGTTGACGTTATCAACCATCAATAGTATTAACCATCAATAGTGGCTAATGACCAATAGTTAACCATCAAGAGTATTAACCATTGTTGCTAACATGAACCGTTTCTTGGTTAATACTCACCATTGCTGGTTGGTCAATACTCACCATTATTGCTAATACTAACCGTTTGTTGGTTAATACCTTGATCCGACAAAACTTGTTGGTAGGCTAATATTCATTAATTTTCAACAAGCTGGTATTGTCGGATCTCGCTATTCATTACTTATATATATTAAACAATTGGTAATCCCTATAGTTTTGTTGGTTAATGTTAGGCAAAAAATTGTAAAACCATGAGTATTAACAAATTATATATCCTACAATCGGTACCCCCCAATCATCCATCAATAGTCATTTATAGTAATAAACCAACCATTTGTTGGGTCCCCTATGGCTTGAGAAACCACCATATTAAACCATTGTAATCACATACAAGCCATTGGTTGGTCATTACAAGCCATTGTTGATGGTTTATATTGACCCATAGCCACATTGGTAATAATTGGTACCCCTTAATCATCCATCAATAGTCATTTATAGTAATAAACCAACCATTTGTTGGGTCCCCTATGGCTTGAGAAACCACCATATTAAACCATTGGTACTCAACCAACCAACGGGGGTTGATTCCCCATAGTTTTCCCTCTCGTTTTCTCGGATCGTTGCCGCCTCATCGGAGATGCGCATGGTCACGTCCAGCTCCAAGGCCAAGACGCCTGCGCCGCCGAAGCGGGCCCCTGCACAGCGACCCCTGTGGTGAACCATGGCTGGTCATGGCGGAAAACAGGGATGATCACTTGGGTTTATAGTGGTTTATGGTGGTTTATGGTGGTTTATGGTGGTTTATGGTGCAAAAATGGGCGGATTTCATCGGATTTCGAGGGTTTATAGTGGTTAATGATGGTTAATGATAGGGGATCATGGGATTTGTTGATGCTCAACAAGGGTTAACGGTGGTGAACCATGATTAATGATAGGGGATCATTGGATTTTTGATGGTTAACCGTGGTTCATGGTGGTTAAGTATGCTCAATGGTAGGTCCAGAAGGTGGCTAGCAATGCTGAATAATCACTAAAAATGGTCAATGAGACGGGGTAGCAAGCAACCAGAATGGTTGATGATGGCTTAACAATGGTAGATCCAGCAGCCAATAAACCACACACGGTTTCTCACCAGAGATAGATCGATGATTTAGAATCACAAGTCTAGGGGGCTATTGGATTTATGGATTTAACAGAACATTAATTATGATCATGGTAACAGTGTGACTTGGCAACGAGTTCTGGTGTTCCTGATGTTAACAAGGGAAGAAGATTGCGCGCATGATGAATTTGGAAAGTACTATAAAGAGTGGCGGTTCACTGGTGAGATAGCAAGCAGTTTGAGCAATAATTGACCGTGGCTATTGTGTGTGTTCAGGACTGCTAATCAACCAAAACAACAAGAAGAACTACAACAAAAACCACGCCATTTTCATCAATCCTTCAGCATGAACGTGAACCATCAACCACTCGCATTCGCGACCGCCGCGGCCGTACAATACTTGGATGTGCACCCCCACTTAGTGACTGGTTTCTCTCTGCGTCGTCGTCCGAGCAAGCTCTGTCTCACTGGTTCCTAGTCATGGTTATTCGGGTTATATAGTTCAGCTACCTTCTAGGCATACTTCGCCTGGCTACATTCCAGTTACAACCCAAACTGCACATCCATGTACTCAATGCCAATGAGAGCAGCTCGCCAACCATCATCAACATCAGGATTCTGAGACATGGAACAGAGAGAAGCAGCGGCTGGCTTTGAATGTACAAACGTTCCTGAATAGAATTGACCCTGCTAACAATAGTCAATAATGGCTAACGTTAATAGTGGGTTAATACTGCTTATCAATCATAATGGTTATTGTTTGAGCTGAGTAGGCGGTTAAAGATGTTCCCTCCAGCCTTAACGTTCGCCCCACCACATAAAGTGCCACTGCAATGGAGCATGTTGTACGGGGTCGAGATGGCTTGGACAAGATGCGAAAACACTGGCTATACGCAGTGATTTATGGTTTAGGGTTTTAGGGTTTTGGTTTTAGGGTTTTAGGGTTTTGGTTTTAGGGTTTTAGGGTTTTGGTTTTAAGGTTTTAGGGTTTGAGGTTTAGGGTTTGATAACTCAGAAGTCAAAAAACAATGGCCCTGTGCAGGAATTTGAGCGCTGGGAAATGTTCTCAGACCCATGCGGGGCAAACCCTAAGGCTCGGGCGAACATCTTTAAAAACATGTTTTCCCCAATATTTGTGATGGTCGGTTAGGTTGGTTAACAATGGGGGGTCCAACTATCAATTATCTCCACATTTCTGCTGGGATGGGTCAACATCATGATTCATTACCATCATGAGTCATCATTCACCACCATCAGCCATTATCATCTACCACTATCATCAACCATTATCATCTACCATTATCATCAACCACTATCATCAACCACCATCAACAATGGCCAACATCAAACATTACCACTCACCCAACTTCATCAGCCATGGCTTTTCGAACAGCCTAGCTGTTGCCATTGCTGTTGAGGCAGCTGGGGGCCCCACATGCCGGATGACTTCGGATCAGCTTCAACAGCTTCTCCTGCGTTCCTGCTGGAAACGGAGATGGTGAGTTGCGGCAAATCATGGCGATTAAGCAACATGGTCAACCACCAATAAACACCCAAGGGGTTATGGAGATGGTTAGGGTAGCAATGAACAAATAAATACTCTATCTATAGGCAATTAGTTGGTATAACAATTAGTTTATGAGAGATATTCATCAATAAACGAAGTGCTAGAGAAACTGATCTCAGAACAAGCGAGATGTACATCATCGCATTGTATCGAATTGAATCAAAAAACGGGATGCTGCATGATGCCTTCAATGTTAAGCACCTCCCAACCCCCGAAGATATGTGATTACTTTTTAGCCAAGTTCAGTTCATGGACCTTTTTCTCCCTAATGATAGCCAGTGATGTCAATAATCCAATGAATTACCAATGAGTTGTTGTTGATGAGTTCTCTCTCTGTCTCTTTCGGGCATGGCGGGTTGTTGATCAGCTGCTCCGCCCTAATATCTTCCGTATCACCGGTTGTCGACGAACATTCAGCATTATTAACTTGGTGGCTTATAGATCCCTTGCTAAAAATATATTTTTAGTGGTTCTATGGTAAATCCATCATATCTCAAAAACACTAAAAACCTAAGTTAAAGGGTATAAGCCATCCAGTTAACCAGTCTCAGCCATCATTATGCGAGCAGTCTTAACCATTATGATTTACGAATTCTGAAACATTGGTACTCGTGCCAGTGCTCATGGAAAGCCATAATGTCTATCCAATCTATCTGAATGGTTCATATTACTCCACCATGATAGAATGCACAAATCAATCATGAGCAACCATTATGGAGCAGCGCCACTATAAACCATTTGAAACTTAATGCGTGTGCTAATCTAGAGTGCGTTTACTTTGTGATGTTCAACCAATAATGCTAGTAATTCTATACCATATCTGGCTTATCGCATGTTAATTGACAGCTCAGAATGTCAACCAGCCATCAGCCAACCAATCATGCTCATCAACCATTCATCAAGCCTTAGCCAATAAAAAATGATTCATTAGGCATGTTCAATTAAGCAATATCACCACCCATCAAAAACCACACCATGATCAACCTCTATTCTTATATAATGTTGAAGTTTCCTATTCACAATCACCATCGGCTGTTCGCAAACCGTCATTGCATAAGCGTTAAACCTTATACCACCATAACTACTGCATAACCATGATTAACTATATCTAACTATTGCGAAACCATTCTTATATAGGTATGGTGGCTTCCCAAAATCGGGGAGCCCCATGCCCCCATCGCCAGTTATCATCCTTTAATTCTACTCACCATTTATAATGATAATAATGATAAACCATGATAAACCATCCATAACTTGGTTCCCCCGTTGCTTGAGACCCAGCCATGGCCAGCCCCTGGCGTGGCTCTCCCCGTGGCGGATCACTGGGCACCTCCCGGTGCTCTGCCAGCGCTGCTGGACGAAGGGAGGCTCTTCATGCTACCTCGCCGCCGGGCTGCGCCACTCCCCAGTGGTGGGCCCGGAACGGCACTTGGCAACGGCACCCCGAAACAACAAGAGCTTGGCCGTAGAACCTGAACAAGGCCCCAACAAAGACGGGTTGGTGGTTTCAACCAATTTGTTAATAATTTTTTTTGCCAGAACAATTACTAGGGAAAATAAAAAATCTTTGAAACCACCAACCAGAAGAGCAGTGTCAACTATTCCCTCGTGCTGCTCATTTAGCTGCTAGGAGTGGCCAATGTGTACCCTGTGTGCTTTACGCTTACCAGCGATGATTGACCATGGATCATCGCCGAGTGTCATCGCCCAGTATTCACCACTGCCTGTGTTGATCACGGACCAGTAGTCCACCAAGTTTGCGGACCAACAGCGACTGCGAGTTGGGAAGTTCGGGGGATCTTGATTGTAGTTGGCTATCAGGGTTTGTAACTGACTTCGCGATTAGTTCATTCAATTCTTGCTATTATTGTTGGTCATCGTCGCGTATTGACACCATGTTTCAATTCAGAAATCCGTGCTGATAAAAAATATTCTCCGACAATCAAGATAATCAATCCATGGCAAGCCATGCTAATAGCCAATATTATTAGCCATTGTTATTAGCCGTTGTTATTAACCATAATATATCAATCCGATAAATTCTGCCGGAACAACCGATCATTGACCACCTGTTGATGGATCAACCCATTTCAGATCTTTCCTCAAGCTCCCACGTCTCAGCCTCAAGTGCGGTCCACCACCCTGTGGGGGTCGACCCTCCGAAACGGCCGCCCCCATCTTCGCGCAGACCGCAATGGGTAACCGCAAGGGTATCAAGGATCTCGTGCCGAGTAGGCCTAGCATCTGTGTATAGACTGCTTCCAATGCGATCGTACATGTGCACATGCATGAAGTCATCTGAAGGCGTGTACTGCATTTCAAATCGGTATACATCTGTGCACTTCTATGATTTTGTATTGCCCAATTGTTTGTTACACTCTGCTGGTTGGTGGTTTGAACTTTCAACCCCCATGAAAGCTATGCTCTTCAATCAACCATGTGTATCCATTTGATTAAAAAAATGCGAGGGAAACCCACCAAGCAGTCTACAGTTCAAATATGGTGGTTTTTGTGCTTGACCACATGTGGCAGCGCAGGGTGAGTTGCTGCGTTCCATGAGCCGAGCTTTTCACCCGGGCATGAAGTGAGAGGCGATCCATCTTGGGGGACGAGGCTGTCAGCAATGGCGCTATAATCTTCAACTGATTGGTGCTTCTGTCATGAAAAATGTGCGCAAGTCAACCAACCAACCCTGGGTTAACATTGGGGAAATAAAAGATGTTGAAAACTACCAGCCAGTCAAGATCTTGGCGAACTCATGCTGGTTGGCGGCTCATGCTGATATATAGTAACTTTACCAATGCATTGCCCATACTGATGAACAGAGCTGGTCTGGTTGGAGTTCAGCTATCCGAAAATATGAGTTCATCAACCATGCCAAACGTTGGGGAACATAAGAATGTGTAAAGCCACCAACTAGCAGTTGTGCAATCGATATTGTAGGGTATTGTCCTCTATGATTGAGCACTATAGTTGGAATCGTGAATCCCTATAATGTAGCCCAATAACACGAAACCAAAACAACAACAACAACAACAACAACAACAACAACAACAACAACAACAACAACAACAACGCCAGGTTGACGATGCCAAAACCCATTGACCGAGGGACTGAGGTCCTTCAGTTTGACTTACCGCGCTCCCTCCGTGATTTCTATACCACTTCGAGGAGGCAACTTGGCCAGCTGGGTTCCCGCTTCCTTCGAGGGAAACCGTGCTGTCGTAAAATGGCAGGTCCATATGAATCAACCACCGTTGGTTTGACCGTAGCTGCTGACTTACCATCAAAATCCATCGAATGTTGCGGATGTTCATGGCATTTGCCGATAACTATATATATCAAGATGGATCTCCCACTATATCCCAGCACATTGATAATACAAAACAATGTTTATCAACATTTGACGTGCCATCAATATTCATTCATTAGCCAAATGAAGAGCTTGTGTGGCTTCAAATCTACCGGCCCGGTCATCGACGGCCCAGCTTGAACGAAGGGTGTTGACTTGGAAGCCGGAGTAGCGTGCCCCCCAAACGGCGAGAAAAAATCGAAACCTGGAGCCATCAGCACAGTCCAGGCCCTATGCTTCTAGGTACCATTATTGACAGTAGGTAGCCAACCCCAGCTACAACCATGGTAGTTCTACCAGCTGGTTACCTACTGACTGGTAACTGGAAGCATATTGGGAGCCACCCATCACCACCCATCACCACTCGGTGTTTCACTTCTCCGTTGGCCGAACTCGCTTCTGGATGCCGAACGGAAGCTCGCTGCTCCCACATGCGCCCACACAAGGCACAAGCTGCAAGGAGGGGAAGTCCCCAATGAAGACTGGGTGCTGCCATGCTTGGGTTACCTGAGTTGACCTAGCTATGGGTCCATACCCTGAAGCCCTGGTGAACATACTGCACGGGACCAAACTAGTTTGGTGGTTGAGATGTCGATCTGCCCGTTTTCTGGATGGTTGGTTGTGACCTATCCCCACATTGCTGAGGTGCATTGTTCAGCGATTTGGCTCATTGCACCTCGTCGGTGTTGCTGTAAGCTTCCATCTTACCCCAGGTTTATCAGCACCGAAACCACCAAAAGCACCATGCCAAGACCCTGAGGGAAGTATGAACTTATGAACCGAAACCACCTTACAACATCACATGAACAAGATCCTATTCAACTGCTAAAGTGAGTCGTAGAATGAAACAGGGCTCACCGTTTCGCCACCATGAGGGATACTGTTACGCCCCTTTTGGGCCTCTGAAGGCTGGATTTGAAATCAAAAAGCCCAAGGAGCCATGTGGGAGCGCCCCAGTGAAACAGGCTCATGGCCATACAGCGATGGGACAGATGCCGTTCTAATCACGATCAGTCTTGACTAAGAGCACCAACGGTCTGCAGTGGCAAATCCTTCGTTCATACCCGTGGTTGATAATCCATATGCGTACAAACACATGAATATACCATGGTGGTTGACAATTCCAGGACAATGGTGAATTCCAGATGTCAGTCGGAGCAAGAATCTGGTTGGAAGTTCATTCTGAGCTTGGGGCGCACCATTGGCTAAACCCAAACATGGTATTGGTTTCTTGGTGCATATCAATAATTGAGATGTCATCCAATGGGTTCATAATTGGATTGAATAATGACTAAAAGGACCGAAACAGCAGCGTAGGTATTGCTGAGCATGGCTCATGTAGTGCAGCTGATGATCACTAATTGTTAGTTTCATTGGGGCCTGTTTCAGGGAAAATTGCAGAGTTGGAAACTTTGGCTCAAACCATCAAGACAATAAACAGTACACACACATATTTCCATGTATAAATATAATAATATACATATATACATACTTGTATACAAAATCACACATTTTGTGTTCAGACTATGGATACAAAATGTATAAAAGAAGCATCAAGGATTTCATCCAGACGGTTAGCTTACTCTTCAATTTTTGTAGTTGCCAGTGTGGCTGCTTCGGACGCCTCCCTTGACACAGAAACCGGATGCGACTGCTGGTGATTGCCGATTGCATCTGTCACGACTATGCTTGGCCGTTGATGGCGACTGACTATGGTTGGTGATGGTCTTCATTGTCGGTGGTTGACTATGAGTGTCAACTGCCTGTTGTTGGTAATTGTCTGACATTATTGTCAGCGATTGCCCAAGCAAGTAGTCTATTAAGACTCCTGAATTAATATTGCCAACTGTTGATCGTCTACTATCATCATTATCTATCTCCTGCATCGAAAGGCAAGTAGTCAATTCAAACTATTGGTAGTACTGCCTATCGCTGGTGACAGCAACAATAGGTTCAAACGCCTAAAACGACTTCAGGATTCTTGATGGTAGCCGGTTCACCCATCCCATCGACTTGGAGGACGGGGTGCACTCAGAGGCTTTCTCTGCCGGCTGAGTGGATGATGTCAAGAGATGTCAGCAAAAAGCTTAACCACGATATCTACTCATGCAGCTGTAATAGCCATGCAACTCAACTGCGCATCTGACACTACGTTACCAACTGAGGCTGACCTGACAGCAATTCGCTGTCACCAGTAGCTATCCACCTCCAAAAGAGTGCCCATGTTCTGCTTAGAAAACCTAACCCCATTCCTTCATCTACCGTCCACACTTTCTCACAGACTAGCTTGCTCTGATGTTGGGATGTGTGTCCAAGTAGCCTATTGTGGTGCCGATATCCGAGCATGGCCCATGCCCGCCGCCAATGTATCTGTTGCATCAGCATCAAAGCAGTGAGCATCATTCTTGCGGCATCACGCCGCACCATCTGATGGCAAACCATTTCACACAGTAGCCATGCCCTAGCCAGCACAAAATCCATGTCGAAAAGCCATCATTGGTTTCCCCATGTGACAAACTCAAATTGGTGGCTAGAAAATAGCGATCCGCTTTGCACGTTCATCATGGGAAAACTGTTCAACGATACCTTTGCTTTGAGCACTGTTGGCTATTGCACGTAACCAGTTAATAGCCATAAATAGCATTATTTAAATCATATACTATTGAGAATCAATAACAACCATGATCATGAATCACCACTACTAACCAGTAAATTGAAAAGAAATGGAACCATTTCAGACAAATCGCCTGCTAATCATCATTGTTAACCATTGGCCCTTCCTTACCATTATTCGCGATTACAAGTTCATGATAATCATAATTTCTTCACACCACTCCTTGTAGCTCCTTAGCTCCCGCTTTAAAGTGCTAGCACTGGGTACCCCTGGCAGCTCATCGCTCCCTCCTAACCACCTGCCACCCAGCATTGGCCACACAGGTCTCATGAAAGCCCCGTGCACTCCTCGCCTGTTCAAACAGCGGCGACGCATCGCCAACCGATGAGCGAAGCCGCCACACAGTGGAACAACTGATCAACTGAAGACTGTACCTGGCTTGCTATAACCCAACATCCCAAGAAAAAATGTTCAACAACCAACATCCCAAGAAAAAATGTTCATCAACCAACATCTCAAGAAAAAATGTTCAACAACCAAACATCCCAAAGACTGGGGGAGAAAACCCAACCACCAAGCAGTAGCTGTTTAATCACTTTATGTCACTACTGTCCGGGATTATCCAGTATTATTAGCCATTGTTACTATTTGGGCTCCAGAGCGGCCAAGCCGCAAAAGGGATGGCTATAACCCCCATAGTGGGCGATTATTCCGGCCTACTATCTATCATTAACCACTATCAAATACCAATGGTCATTGACCACCATCCACTACTTTTATCTATAATGAAACACTTTTATCCATACTTGTTAATGGCTATACCCCCTATAGTTGGCGATTATCTCCTATTTCTATCCATCATTTACCACATTGACTGACCATATCTGACCATACTTAAGCCTAGAAAAAGCCTAGGTTTGAACCCCCCTATAACCAGTGGGGTCCCTTACAAAACCACCAGAATCCTGTAGAATCCCATGGATACAAGCCTTATAAGACCCTAAGAAAATCCCTTGGTCATTACCCACTCTCCAAAATAAGAAATGCTCGCTCAGGCGGAGACCAACAAGTTGTCCATCGCCAGTTCCCCTGAGTTCCGTCCCCCAAGTCATGATCGAAAGCATACAGCTATGGGGCCTTTTGCGGCCAATAAAGCTGGGTTGGGTAAGGGCATTTAAGGGCTTGATTATTTCTCTCTCTCCATCGCCATCCCGAAGGTTCAGCTAAGGCTGAAGGCTTGATCATGGTTAATTGATTTTTTTTGCAGGTTCGGGGCTGAATGTGAGGTTTTTTTATCGTAGCAGAGGAAAGATGAATGCAAGTTTCGGTTGAGCGATCGGCTTGGATGACGATGGTTGAAAACTGGCCAATCAATCGGCGGCAGCTTTTTCGATCTACTTTTGGAAGCCAACAATCCGGATGTTCATCCCTTGCCAAATAATTCACTGTCATCGACACTATTTGATAAAACATATTCATATCATTCCACATTCATCCTATAAAACAATGAACATGATTATTCCAAATTTCTCCCAGTGTGGTCACTAGTATGAACCCTCATCTGGCTGTGGGTCAGTTCCCCCTGTCCCCATCTTTAACCCGTGTTTTCCCTATGAAATTGTTGGTGAACTTCTCCCCCATGAACGTAGTTGATTAAAGCCTTGACCCAAACCATATAGCTGGCATTTCCCCTACTATTGTTACTTTTTGCCCCCTATAGAACCACTAATCAGCTATGATCTACCACTGGTTGGCTCACTGCAACCAATGTGAAAACACAAACAGCACTACAAACAGCTCGAAACCTCAACTCAGCAGACCCCTCCACCGGTGTCGCTCTGGAAAATACCACGCAAAGCCACTCCTGACGGTGCCAGACCTGACCCCGGGCGTTGTGGAACGGCGGAATACCGGCGCAGGTAGGGCAGGTTTCTCCGGGGATCCAGCTGTACCGGTTCGGGTCACCATGACGCTGCACAACTGAAAGGTCAAGCTATGGGATTCCACGATTCGTGCTTCCCTAGCGATCATAGCGACTGCGGGTCAGATATTGTCAGATATGGCCAACAATTTCCCGTTCTGTAATGTTCTGTATATTATATATCGAAATTCATTTATTTATGTGTTGCATGCATGCATCGATGAATCAAAACGCCACACCAAGCTCAGCGTGGCGGTTGGTTATCATCTAAAATTCTACGGTCGTTGGTCATCATCTACCACCATCAGCCACTCTTTGATTGAGCCATGAACCATCTCCAACCAGCATTCACCGTGGCTTACCACTATTGACCATCATCATCATCATCATCATCATCATCATCATCATCATCATCATCATCATCATCATCATCATCATCATCACTACCAATCATAATTAACCAAGTATAAAACCAACGTAAACCATAAACCCACGATTACTGGTTGGTGGTTTCAACGCCTCTGAAAAATATTTGTCAATCAACCATTTCTGAATAGCTACTATAACAAAAATCAAAAATGTTTGAAACCACCAACCAGATTGTCGCATCAGTTAGGGGCCACATGTGGCCACTCCTGGGGGCGCCAGTGCCCAGTCGGACACCTTAACGACTCGCTTTGCAGATCGTGGCGGTCGCGTCGTCGGTCTGGTCACATTGGAACTCCTTGGGCCACGGCGTGGGTCCCAACCAGCGGGCAAGCGTTGTGAATCCCAAGCTGCTGGAGATGGTCAACAGTGATGTGGATGCTCCTGATTTTGACATTGCGTTTGCTATGGGGGTTCAGCGCCACCATGGTTGTATTGAGATCATTTATTCCTGGGCATGATATGAATGAAGAAAAGGTGGTACTATATAAAAATATGAACTATAAATATAAATATTTATATATATATATATATATGTAAATAATATAATATGTATATAATATATGTATAAAAAAATATATATAGATATATATATATAATATATGTATATAACAAATATAGATATATATATATATATATGTATGTATGTTAATGTATATTTATGAAAAAATCTAAATACTATGTATGTATATCCATCAGCCAGACGAATCACACGTTATGGGCCAATAGTGTCTAATATGTCTATCATGCTGATATCTCGTTGCAGTTCGGGATAATCTATAGGAAGGTATATCAATAGCAATGCCTTCAGCCACCATAATTCGTGGTTGGTGGTTTCCGGCCCTTTAAGAAATATTGAAAAATATCAGTCAACCAACCATTTGTTAATAGCTATAGTAGGGAAAATCACCAACCAGATTAGGTCCGACTCTTCAACTGCATGTGATCATGACATCGGGCTCATGTATCGGGTACCCGAACCTCCGTGGACATCAACGCAACCCTCAACCAAAGCTGGGAGGGTGCGGAATCGCCACAGGGCGTGGAGTCCGGTTGTTGGTTGTTTCAAACACTGACTTGATCAGCCTGTTGTACCATCACTGGACTGGTCGGTGGTCAGAACCATGGATTAACATAATGGTTGAATAGTGGCTAGAAATAGTTAATATACTGATTATAATGGCTGATCATGATCATTATCTAGTTGGTGGTTTCAACCCTTAAAAAAATATGCTTGTCAACCAACCATTTGTTAATAGTTTCTAAAGGGAAGATTAAAAAATGTTTGAAACCACCAACCAGCATTTCTTTGTACCATGGATCCCTCCATTTGCCATCATCATAAGAATCATGTTTGGTACTGGTCGTTAGTGTGATTAACTAATTATATGAACTGATTACCAAAATCCATTACATTTTGATTAATCTAATAACAAAACTCATGATCTTAATCAACTCATTAAATCTAAAAACATTAAACTTTTAATTAATCAGCTCTTATCAGTTTATTTATTCATTAAGTGACTAATTCCTGTACCATCTTGGTGAATCATCATGACTGGCTGGTGGTCTCAACCCTATGAAAGATATGTCAACCAACTGTTTCTTAATAATTACATGTGAGATAGAAAAAATACTAATCAAACCACCAGCCAGCAAATAAAACATCGTTATTGCCGGTGATTGTCCCCTATTATCAACCACTAATGCTTATAATTCCTAAAGTTGGTCACCCCTCATCACATAACTTCCCACTCTTCACCCATACTTCGCCTCGAAAATTCCATGGCTACCCATGCAAAGCAAATCAAAGCAACCCCCTGCCCTACCAGCTGCGTGCTGAGCCACTGAGCCAAGGTCAACAACTTGGAAGGTTTTTCCCGTGGCAACCACCACGTTGCCATTGAGCCCAATGGCACCGGTGCCCGTGGTGAAGGTCCCGGTACCTGGCGGCGGCCACCAGCTGGGCAGCCGTCTCTCTCTCCATCCAACTTGGTTGGATAAGAATGATTTAGAATGGTTAATCCATTCAAAATAGTTACGAGTAATGGATGGAGAGAGATAGATGGTTAATAATCATTTAGATCGTACCATTTAGAATGGTTAATGATGGTTAAGAATGGTAAGAGTAATGATGGCTAATGATTGTTAATGATGGTCTATTATGGCTTTTACTGGTTAATGAGAAGGATCCAGTACACTCTCTCTCTCTCATCTCTCTCTCCATCGCGAGAAAGCGGCTCCGTGAAAACGATGCGCGTGAAAACGACCCAGCGAATTGGGTTTGCCAAAAGCGCAGTAGAAAATGATCGTTTTTCACTATGGATGGTGATAGACTATCATAATCATCCAGCATAATGATGATTATGATGGTCAATCTAGCTAGGATAATGATCTAGCAAGCACTTGTCAAAATCTAGCACTCTGGATGGTGACTAGATAGCACTGGATCTTTCTCATGATCTTTCAGTACTTTAGGTGGTGAAGGTTGACCAATGATGGGTATCCACCAGAGGTAGGCGTTGGGCGGTGATGCACCCACCAGTGAGATCCATTGGCCAACCGACCTGTAGCTGGCAAGTCGCGGGCCAATGCTGTTGCCATCGCCGGTCATCGGCAAACATTGATTTCCAACGATTAGAACCCTCCTGGTAGCTCTTAAGGCTCTTGAAAGGGCCATACCCCTGGCTCCCTCCCCATCAGCCAGAATCTTTCAAAAGCTGGCAATATGCACACGTAGCTGGACAAAAGCACCATGGTCCACAGCATTAGCGAACCCCAAAATGGTGATTTTTTCGAAGGTGGGCACCATTTTGGGGGGATTCTGCAGTCTTTGTTTGGGGCATCCCATACCTAAACCATGAGGGAATCTCAGGGAGGTAGTGTCAGCAGCAACGAGAATGCTAATGTGAGATTTAGCTCTGAACAAACCACCCCCCTGTTTGACCATAAAAAGCGGGTGTTGTCCCACAAGCATGGGTGTTGCATTGCCAAATGGATCTACCATGACCATGATCAAACATGATGTCAGTAAATCATCGTTCAGCATTGTCAACCATCACCATTAACCACTACCAACCCTCATCAATAAACTTAGTCATTCAACGCTACTTCTGAATCGGTATGCACCAGCGCTACCCTCAGGCAAATTAACTTGGCAATGGAAAGTTACCCCTTGATGCGTCATATAGTAGTAGTTTAGCCATTACTGTTGGTCATTCTCCCTACTAACCACTATAATAGGCTGGTTGGTGGTTGAACCCTACGAAAAATATTCGTGAACCAACCATTTGTTAATAACTACATAGGGAAAAAGAAAAAACATATTCGAAACCACCAAGGATCACCAAGGAGTAGGCCATTGGTTGGTCATGATCCCTTACTAACCCATCAATCTCCAGCTCTACCGGAGGGGCCCACCCTCCGCAACGGCGCTCCCGGCACCGGTGTTGTCCATCGTCAGGTGATGGTTGAAAGCAATCGCCACGTCGCCGTTGAAGGTGGCCGTGCCCCCACCCGTGGAGATCCTTGGACCCCCGTGGTGGTGGAAACCATCCAATCGTTGGGGGCGTTACCTCTGGGAATCGAAGATGGCTGGGTGGAAAATCCATGATAAATGGATCATTTCCCAGGGTTTCTCTGTAAAATATGGTGGATTTTCCATTGCCACGATGTGGGACATGACTCAAGACATCACCAGGGCCCCAAGAAAACAAACCTAACCACGTTAATTTGCCAGAGTGTATGGACTAATACACCCCAGAAATTCACTCGCAGTCACGGTCATAGCACTGACAGTTCCTTGTGGTGATTGCACCCCGCCTAGCACAACAGCCACAGGAAGCATTGAAGCGTCATCAATGTCAGAGTGCAGGTCAGGATAAGCACATATCCAATTGATGATCGACATGGCATGATATTGTCATACTGATACTTGGTTAGAACTTCACAGTTGAAATTGGATAGCGACAGCACTTCACATCCCAACAAATACGTTGCTCAATTCATCAAACCAACCCTGGATGCCAATCTTGAGACCTTCTGATCATGGTTGATGGTTTCTAGCAATAAGTACCATCAATTTGATATCTGATATCGTTCATAGACAAAGCACTCAGTAGGGCACCCATAACCCAAATGATTCAGCATCCATCAGTAGTCGTGACTGATGACTTTGCCGGGTCCCAACAGCTGCTGTCTCATCACCTCCGGTGGCCGATTCGAGGCCCCCAGGTTGCTGATCAATTGTCGCCAACCACCATCAGTGCTTCTGAAAACATCGACCCATCGAAGGATTTCTGGGGTTTCAGCGGATTTTCCAGCGCTGCGCTGGAAAATTCAAGCATTTTGGATAGCTGATCTCCCAGCTGTTTCAAGCTTTGCCGCCATTTGGAGGGGGATTCCATGGATTTCACCGCTCCCCAAGCTCGCTCTCCCGGGATTTATCCATGGGGTGCTGAAGCTGACCGAACCCGGCTCAGTAGCGCCCAAGCTTCGTGGAGAGGGTGCCGTCCAAGTCATCATTCTGCACAAGGTTGCCATTGACCTCGGGTTGCTGGAGATGCTGGGGGACATGGAAGGCATCATCCGGATGATGCTGAAGAGCAGCTTGGCTCGCCAAATGGTGGTTAACCATGGTGAACATTGGTTAGTTCTGGTCCACGGTGTATGGTGAACGTTGTTGAGATAGCTATAGACTTGGCAATGGTTAAGAGGCTGTTAGTAGTAAATGGCCATTGTTAGTGGATGGTATTGTTGCTTGCTGGGTGGTGGTTGGTCTATGATGAATGATTGTGAATGAGTGCTTAACAAAGCAGTTCAGTTCATTCGTGTTCATTTACAATTGGTGATGGTTGGTGATTTTTTTTGTTGAATACTGGCTGATTGCTAATGATTGCTACCATGGCAATGGTAAATTCCACGTACTCTGATGTTCGCTTGATTGCTGGACTTCACCAAGTCGATTTGTATTGGAACTCTTGAGTTTCCTGATGGTTGGTTGCTCGGTTGCCTGTCCATCTGCGCAAGCCCCCCTCCAAACGTGTGATTGTTGGTCTCCAAGAAGGTGTGGTTTTGTTTGGGTAGGCTGTTTGTGCGTGCCACCTGGGAATGACATAGTGTAGGGATCTATTTGCCTATCTGTCAACTTCCTTTCCATCAGCTTACCTATCTGCCAACATGTATCCCCAGTATCTACCCATCTATCTCTGCACTCCTTCCTGCGTCAGTCTACAGGATCTATTGACACAACAGCCCATATCTTGCTGCAAATGATTCTGCAGCCTTATCTGATTTACCTATCCACCTGGCAATGTTGCAAGTGTCAAAACATCATAAAGCATCTAAACCTCTCTTTCTATCAATCTCTCCTATCTATCCTATCCAGTCCTATCTACCTCCCCGTCAAATTCAACCTTGCAAACAAAAGTGGTATGAACTTATCTTTAGTTCATGGTGCTAGCATATGCTCATGCACAAAATTCTGCATCAATAGGCTTCCCTGGTAACCAGTTGCATCCACAAAATTCCTGATAGCGGCTGCAGGACCACGTCCAAACAAGGATGCGGACCCATCTTTGGGGAATAATTACTTTCTGCACTGTGAGGGCTCAAAGAGCCACTATTGCGAGTATTTCTCAGCATCACCACAATGACGGGACCGTCTAAGCATGTTTGCTGCATAATGATTTAGACCAGCTTCTCTCCATGAATCGCGATTCTTACCCATTGGCTGTAGCCTTGCCAAAGCCCAAAAGCCTGGCATTTCATCCCATCTAAGTCAACTATCCCACTTGCAGGATTAACAAAGCCACGAAGCAGTTGGGCAGGGACCCCGTATCAACCAGTTACATAACCATCATGAACCATTCACGTAACCATACTATCAACATTTATTTGCCATCTATTGCCATCATTGACCATTCAGCGGCATTCAAATATATACCCATACTATTGCCATATTATTGCCATCTATAGATATCATTGATTGCCATTTATGTCTATCACTAACAATTCATATAACAATCCATACTGATTGCCAATGAATCCAGAATCCACTAATTAAGTATTGATTGCCATCGATTACTATCATTGATTGCCATTGGTTATATAGATTGGTTATAAGTGTCATCAACCATTCATATAATATAACCCAACTTTTCGCCATCATCCCAGGCCTATCTGCGCTGCGCGGATAGGAACCAGCCCTGCACCCAGGAACCGTCAATGATCTCGAGGCCGCAGCGGTGGTACCTTGGGAGTCGGCGGAGAAAATCCGCGCCACTGACTGACCAATGTATACCAGTGGCAGCTGATAGTTGGTGGTTTCTCAAAATAGTAACTTAGTAACTTAGTAGTAACCATTATAGTTTGGTTTCTCATACCCCCAAATCATCCAGTAGTAACTTAGTAGTAACCATTTATAAAAGTAAACCAGCCATTTTTGGGGCTCCCTTATTTTGAGAAACCACCAGTTGGCAAATGACCAATGGTTAGCCAATGCCAACCTGGTTGGTGGTTTCAACCCATATGAAAGATATGAGTGAACCAAACATTTGTTAATAGTTACTATGGAAAAAATGGTTAAAACCACCAACCAGCAACCAACAACCAACTAATCACCAGTAAATAATGGTCAATAGTAGCTTGTGATAGCAAATATCCAACCAACTGATACTTCATGATGGTTAACCAGATGGGTCTCACCCTGTAGCTAATGACCCAGTGCTTTGGTACTGTTGTGTGTTGTGATTGTGATTGACTGTTGCTATCATGTTTGGTGTTGTTTGGAGCTACTTCATGCCTAACCAATGACCAGTTCAGAAATAGTAACGAGATCATGAAATCGCCAATAACAATACTAAACTAGAAGCATGTATGACAGTCGTTACTGAGTCAGTGAGCAGTTTTGCAAACCAATAAGAATCTTCACCATATCAGTGATGCTAGTGAATGACTACCAATGAATGGTGATCAACCAACAACGGCAACCATCTGGATATGATCACTACGGGTTGATCATGTATGTACATCACTTCCGTTCAGTGTTGTTAAATACAGTCAGGGTTGCACTACGCTGGAGGGTTCATAGTCATTGCGGCTATAAAATGATTCCTAGTTAAAGGCTAAAAGCGATGATTCGTGACTGAACCAGGGCCATCCTCAGATACTGGTAACAACCATGAATCGGGAATAACAGGCGGACCTGTAATTGATTGAATCATCATCCTTATCTAGTTCCCATATCGGCTCATCATCCCAGTTTAGCTGTCAATGAAACATGTCAAGCCACCATGGGCAATATCAGGATGTATACAATGAATGATTCACCAAATGCTTGAAATCGAATCGTGACTACTGTATAGCAAATGCAAGAATTCGTAGCCTGGGTCAGTGGGGCCAGTCACCCCAAAAATATTGAAAAGATGCGATGATCAACCATGATGACCTTTCTTGCTGCCACCACCAGAGAGATCGCTCCATCCTTAAGCGTAAGGACGGCCACTAACCCTGGGAATGGAGATGACTTCCTCTCCCAGAAGCTGTAGCTGGTCGCAGACAGCTTCCATGCCATGCGGGCACCGTAGCCTCTCCGTGCATCTACGTGTCTACCAGCCACCTGACACCCACCAACCTGACCCAATGCTTCCGTGAGACTGGAGCCAATGGTGACAGGCCCAAACCTGAAGCCCCGGAGTGTCTGGTTGGTATATCCAGGCAGTAGGCCTGATGATGATGATGATGATGATGATGATGATGATGCTGGTGGTAGTGGTGGTGGTGGTGGTGGTGGTGGTTGATAATGGTGGATGATGATGACCATCATCATCATGGTGTTGCTGCTGTTGCCACCATTTTCCCATGCTACATCAAGCAAGTCCCTTGTCGTTGCTACAGGCATCCTCACTTTCACCGGTGGATGATCAAAGGGAGGTCCCAAATGTGTCCAAATACTATATATGTTTGCCCGTGGGATATAGATGGCTTCACAATGCCCGCAGAGGATTGCACAAACAACATGCTGAGTTAAGCTCATGGAAGATCAATGAATGCTATTGTGTCTCGTTATGGGTTGCGAGACGAGCAATCCTATCCGAGCGTCCCAAGATCATGATGATCATCATCTACACACTCAGTAAGATAACCCTCTGCAACAACCAACCAGCAGCGCAGTTTGCAATGTTCACTGGCCTCAAAATCGTAAACTTTTCGGTGCTTGAGCCCCTCCTCTCTCCCATGCAGTTTTGCACATTAAAGGTTTTGGGCTACTCACAAAAAATCGGTTGTCCATAGCAATGGGGGGTACCCCCCAACACTGCATTTATAATGAACATGCCACCTGTCAAAGCGGTTTTGTAAGGATCCATTGATGGAACCCAAAATGTTTATATGGGTTTCTCCTAATTATGGATTTCATTCTTCTGGGCGTTTGCTCGAATAGGGGACCCCTGCTTCATCCTTCTTTAACAATTCACATTCTCAAACCAACCATTTTGGGGTTCACAAACTGGCTTGAGAAGCAGCCATGTTGCGTAAGGAAAAAGGGATCATGTCATCATACATCAGTTGTTTAACCCTTGTTGTTGGTTCTTTCCCCATTATCAGCCATTATTGCTGATAACTACCAGTAAGCACAGTTGACCGTGGAAAATCCCAGTGTCCCCAATCCTTAGCCACTATTAACCACAGATGGCTCGAGAAACCATTCTAATTGGCATATCCATTATCATTGCTTCTAATTCTTCTCTTGCTAATTGGCCTTTCTGAGTTCATAGGAACCAATAACTATGAGTTACTTGACCACTAATCCATTGTCATTGCTATTTCAATTGCATTAGCCGCTATCAAACCACTAAGTTCATTGCAGTTGTCATCCAGCTACTCCGAAGATTCCCTGAGCTGCCACGGATGCCGAGCAACAACTGTGTGGTACCGGTGTTGCCGGGACCAGTGCCCACGTTGAAGATCACACCATCGGCCTGGGCACCCGGAACCATCCCGGAGAGTTTGAACAACAACCCTCGCAATGGTGATCTAACTGATGGTTGGCAGTGATTCATAATGGTTATAGTGGTTAATAATACTTAATATACTGATTATAATGGCTGATCATGATCATTGTCTGGTTGGTAGTTTCAACCCCAATGAAAAAAATGCTTGTCAACCAACCATTTGTTAATAACTACTAGGGAAAATAAAAAATGTTTTAAACCACCAACCAGTTCAAGATGGCCACATACTTGAAAAACTGCTGATCTATCTGATGGTTTCCATGGTTGATGAAGTTTGATGAATGACATCGAATGATGGTGAACGACGATGATGGCTATGATCATAATGATGGTTCATGATGATTGAATGGTGACATAATGATTTTCAAATTCAGTGATAACATAGCTCGGCGATCCGAGTGTACGTGCTGTGATCCATGAAATAAGAGAACCACCAAAAATGGCCGGTTTATGGCTATAAATGACTACATAACATTGGATGATTCAGGGGTCCCCAAATTTGGAGAAACACCAGTGCAGTATAATGTATGATAGCAAACCCTTCTGGACCATAACAGTGGTTGGTCAGGTGAATATTCATGGTGCAACTGATGGTTAATCACTGATTCAGTGTTTGATTATCAAATGTAATGATCAACTACTGTACTATTGTACTACCGTATTTAGTAATTAATGATTAACGAATTAATTAACTACCATTGCCAGAATGAAAAACGGCATATTCATCGGGTACTAGTAATCAACTACAATGTACAATGATCCTTGCCAAACCGAGCAAAAGGCCACAAATATCCAAAAATTATCAAATACCAAACATGCAGAAAAGTGCTCAAAAATGCTGTGAGGGAAACATGTGACAAACTGATCTAAACGTGAGACACACTGTCAAAAAAAACGTTTCATGAACTGTGACACATGTGATTTCAACATTGGAAACACATGCCAAAAAAATCAAACAATTGTTTGAGATCAGTTTCTTCACATGTGTTTCTCACGTGTTCAAATCACATTCGTTCACATTGCTTTCGCATTTTTGCATTTGTTCGCACGTTCAAACTGCATTGTCTTCACATTTGCTCATAATCAACGGGCTTGAGAAAGGTAATGATATTGGATTATATCACATAGTTGCAGCGTGGTTACTGATGGACTTTTGAGAAAACACGATAGTCACGTGGTAGAAATCAATCTCTCAAGCCACTGGCTGGGGATTATAAAGCCATCATCACTACGCTGACCAAGGGCCACTGGGGGCTGCCAGAGGCATGGCCCTGGTGGATTCAACCACCGCGAAAAATGCATGTCTACCTCGTTGAGTTGCAAGAACTTGACCCGCCTTCACTAGCTATCTGTGGGTTTGAACCCTGCCCATAGGACTGGTGGTTGCTTACTAAGCCATCAGGACTCGTGGTCCTCAAATTGCACCTCGTTGGTGTGGATCAGCTTGAGCCGTAGATTTCAGCAACTGTTTTTTGCAGCAAAATTATGCCATTGCGCGCCTTCACATATGAGGTCATATGAGCCAAGATTACATGTGGAATCATTTGGTATCACAGTGTGGTGAGTTCTCGCAACATGCTAATCTGGTTGGTGGTTGTAACCCCTATGAAAAATATTAGTCAACCACCCATGTGTTAATCATTAGTAGGGAAAATAATCAAAATGTTTGAAACCACCAGCCAGCAATACATCAGAGAACTGCGGTTTTAAATCGGAAAACCACTGATTTTGGGACTGACCTCTGTCTCCACCACGGTCCAACCCTCCGTGGGCGTTGCTTCGCATGACATCTTGTCGAATGTGGCCTAGTCATAGTTGGTGATTTCGGCTTCTCCTTCTCAAATCTGCCATCATCTTGACTAATCATCCCAGGCATACTTGATAAACAGAAAACAAATATGGGGAAATAAATAACTCAAAGCCATCCAATGGTTATAATCATTAACTAGCCACTATTGAAAAGCAACTATTAACCATGAACCATTGATAACCATAGTTAACCACTGCTATCCACTATTGAGCAGATGCTATTCACCATCATTAAACAGCCATGGTTAACCATTATTAATCATCAATGAATGTTTTGCCCGTGATGGTTCAAAATGGTTAAGCAGCCACGATGAACTATGATTGACCATTCGTAATCATAGAAAAATCCATGGTTTCCCCATCTAACCAGTGTTCACCATGGTTAACCATAGAAATCGCATCGCTACTAGGCATGAATAACTGATATCCATTGTGGTTGAAAATCATTATAAACCATTAGACTACAAACCATCTCTTAATCAATGGCACAAATATAGTTATGACTTCAAAAAAATACATCTAAGCATGCACATCAATCACAACCATAGCTACTATTCACTCAGTTACAAGATGTTACAAGCTAATGGCTACCCAGGATTAATAAACCTGTGGTTGATTAACTAGGGGGCTTCCCATTTTAAAGGGAAACCAAAGCTTTTAGGGGATACCCCCTATTAATCAACCAGGGGCTTATTAATCCTGGGTAGCCATTACTTGGTTTCCCAGTTCACCATTCATCGGCCATGGTTTCCTTGTCGGATCTCACAATTCAAACCCACCAGGCACTCCCCGTCGCCGTCGCCAGCAAGGTGCCACGGTGGTGGTGCCCGACAACATCACGGCCCCCGTGCCCGTGGAGAAGGTGTTGGACCCGGAACTGGAGCGCCGAGTCGAACCGCCGGGATGAGCGACCAGGGAAGCCGAATGACTGGTGGCTGGTTGAAACACCCTATGGTTGACTGGTGGTTCAACATTATATATTATAATCATTAGGTATGTTGAACCATTATGAACCATAATGATTGTAACTCATCAATATCATACCATTTCAACCTAATGGTATATTGACTAGTGGTTCTAATCATACCTAATGATTGTAATGATTATAATTATTGATTGTTAACATTGATGATCACAATGGTTAATGATGGTTAATGATGGCTAATAATGGTTAATAATGGTTAATAATGATTCCAATGGTTCATAAAGATTCTAATGGTTCATAATGATTAATATGGTGATAATGACTGATAATATGGTGATTGAACCCACCCCTATGTTTGATCATGGTGAAAAAGAGTGAACAATAATGGTCAGTGATTAAACTGCTTGATGGTTGAAGCACTGAACCACCCCGAAAAAAGTTGTTAATAGTGCTTAATAATCATTAATATAATGATTATGATGGCTGATTCTGATCATTGTCTGGTTGGTGGTGCCTCACAATACCGTCATGAAAAATATGACGGAAGTCAACCAACCATGCGTTAATCATTACTAGGGAAAACAAAAAAGATTGAAATCGCCAACCAGTAACGATTAGATAGAGATGTTCGAATTTATAACCATCAATTTGCTTCGCCGGTTATAAGAAACTAATCTAACCATTGAAACTCTAGTTTGCAAGAGAAGCCAACTGGTTATAACTATCTACTGAATGGCTCCGTCTCACTGGTGAAGTTGAACGGAGCTATTGATGGTTTCTTTTGGGATTCGCGATGATTAACTCTAAACAGGTAATAATGGCTCTTCCATAATCAACTATGGTTTGTGTTGCTTAATTATTGAGATGGGTAGTACCCCGGATTGACGAACCACTGTTTTTTTATTTGGGGGGGGAGGATGCCAATTTTATGGGAAAGCAAGGCATTTGAGGGATGCCCCCTTTTCATCAACCAGGGGTTTATTACAGTCAGGGTTGGCACTGATGCTTAAATCATAGTGAAAATCAGGTGATTAAAAGTTAGATGGGGAAGCCATGTGTTTTATGATAGCTTTAGTTAATAATGGTTATATATTAATGGTACCAATGGATACTTAATAATGGTTATTATGAGTTATAACTAGTTGGTGGATTGAATTTTCACATTTCACCAGCAATCAACAATCATTAATAATGATTCAATGATGGTGAGCGGCCTCAAAATCCACATGCTCGATATATGTAGCAGCTGGTGGTTCATAGGGCCCTGGAGGTAAGCCTCCAAATGTTTGGCTGGTTTACTGAGTTTACTTCCACGGGTCCCAGCGAGTCGGACGGTTCATTCCAATGGAAACTTATCGCAGCCACTGTTTGATTCGTGTGGGTATTGGGGCATCCCAGTCATTGACACCACCAAGTGGTGAGTGATCCCAAGAGATATGGACACCGAATGGGAGATCCATATGAATAAGATCAATCCAGTTATGTTAACCATCTTAAAAGATTCCACTACCAATGTTTCTGAATGATGAATTACCATAGATCCATAGATCATAAACCCGACTTTTGGGAACAATCCAGCGATTTCGGTCAATCAACTGGATCGCTCTTAGGCGTGGCAACCAAAGGCCTACACCCAGCCGCGACTCGGGGTTCTTAACACCACGGGAATGCTTCGATGCCGCTCAGGGTTGATGGCCACCTGTTGGAAACCTGGCTTGAATCTAGCAGTTGTGCTTCACTTGGCTAACCTTTCCCGTTTGTAGAGGAT
>VSDK01015451.1:39004-56466 GCA_009767595.1 Symbiodinium kawagutii
ATGGATGGATGTATGTGTATGTATGTATATGTATGTATGTATGTATGTATGTATGTATGTGAATGAATGAATGAATGAATGAATGTATGTATGTATGGATGTATGTATGCATGCATGCATGCAAGCATGGATGTATGTATGTATGTATGTATGTATGCATGCATGCATGGATGTATGTATGTATGTATGTATGTATGTGTATATGCAATACTTATCGCTGCTCTTTTTTGGGTTCATTTGTATGGCGGGTTTTTGGATGCAACAAGGTTAGTTTACCATAGAATATTGCTGGCCGCTGGGTCAATACAAACCATCCCAGAAACGCTAAGCTGACATGCTTGGAATAAACTAGTTTGATCATTTATTTCCAGGGTTTTGACCCATAGCAATCTCAAAATGAATATTTTGAGGTGGGCAAAAACACAGATAAGCAAAGTATTTGGAGACTTGGTGAGCCGTTGGCCTTCCAAGCACTCTGCCTCCGAAGATCCGAAATCTGAACAGCAGTGTGAAACCAGCCGCAAAAGTGCAAGATGCAAGCAGCCTATCTTAGAAAAAACAAATCTTTGATGATGAGTGGAAAAATCCAAGCAGTTCAGAAAATCTACGAACAGTTCCAGTTTATCTACCCAGAAGCTCAATAAAGAAGTGGGGAGATCATGGAAGGTCTCGCAGATACCCGGCTGCACGGAGGCCCTCCTTCTGCCCCCTACCCCTCGGGGCTCGCCGTGGGGGGTTGAGCTCTGCTCGTCAGCGGCTACTTCTAATTTCCTCTGGTCGAAACGCAAGCCAGTAATCATGAGGGTTTATAGAATCATGTAGAGTCTATATACTCCTTAGGGGGACAAACATTTACGAGTGAAGACTGTGCTTCAAAAGGGGCTAGCTCACAGTCTTCCAGGTCAAAAGCTATGATAATAGCCTATGAGCCGGTGGTATAAACACAGGTGTCGATTGCTATGGCGAATGCGCAAAAATTTTCATCGGGAGGCACGGTGACCCAGATCGCCCATTTATTGCTAGACCTACAGAAACATCACCCGCTTGTTTGAAATGTTTCGGGGTTTCTCGACGTACGGAAGCTTTCAAATGGTCGGTCTATTACAAAAACAAATGTTTGCGACAGGATGATTTGGGTTCCCCCTAATTTTGAGAAAGCACCGATTGAAATGTCTGAATCCAAACAATGGTCATACGGCTGGTCAATACCGGGGTGGTGAACATCCCCCTTTTTCGGGTTTTCATTGACCCATCGCCCACCAACCGATGCAGGTGCTTACGATCGCCCTTGGTCGCCGCCCCGGCACCGGCATGGCAAAGTATTTGCCAGTCGCCATGTCGACGTCTCCATTCCTAAGGCCGCCACTGCGTTTGCCGATGCTTTCCATTGGATGGATGGATGGATGGATGGATGGATGGATGAATGGATGGGTTCTGTTTGTGGCTGGGTGGTTGGGAGCCAGGGGTATCCCGGCCATTGGCCCTTGAAGCGGGGACCGGAGCTACCCGGAGGGGCCTAACCAAATGGTAGGGTAGTTCAATCATATGATAAGGTTCTAATAGCAGAGCTGGTTGGTGGTTGAGCCACCATTCTCATTCGCAGCGATCGGGCGATGCCTCACACGCCTGGCTTGAATTCAGCCAGCGACAGCTGGACAATTAAAATGCTCGACGAGCAAAATCAAGTCCCATCTCGGAACCAGAGCTCTGTCGAGCCTGCTGAATGGCCTCTAACGCAGCAGTGAGTCCATGTAGCGACGACACATCCTTCACGGGGGCCGTTGCTTTGAGCTGCACCATGCGCTGCATGTAGGCTTCTCCACGGACAAAGTTCAATAAGCGTGGGTACGCTTTGGCAGCCATTGTGCGGAATCGTCCTTGAGCATCCTTTCCCCAAAGCGTCACCCAGTTCTTCCTCTGCACTCCCTTCTTTTGCCAACGCTGCAAGCATTCAGAGAAGGCGCCAAGGGAGTAGACCGCAAACGTCGTGGGTTTCGCACTAACGGCTCCGTAGAGCCCTTGCAGGATGGTGTGGGTTCTGGCGCCCGCTCCACACAAGGCCTTCACCTGCTGGAGAAGCCAGATGCTAGCCGCCTGTTCGACCCGAGCACCATGTGCCGGGTGCTCCATTGCCCAACACATCCCCAACGTCGTAGCCAATGCAGCAAAGAGGAGCCAAATCTGCAATAACGAGTTAGCCACGAGGACCTGATGAAGCTCACGGTACGAAGCTGTAGGTAACCCCCAGGGCTGGGTGGCACTTCGAACCGGTCGCGGCCCTGAATCGTTCATCAGAATGGCACGCCACCTTGCTATCGACCAAGTTTCACAAGGTGGGGCTCCTAAGAGCCCCAAACAAGCACCTGAGGCGATGACCGAAGTCCAGAAGTCCTTGGCGTGGTCATCCAGAAGGTCGCACAACCTCTCGTGGTAGACTATGTCCACTGGTACCAATTCCAGGTCCATGTCATACGCCTGACTCAGCTCGGCCATGCATTGGTGAAGGTCGCCTTCCCGGCGATGGCCGGAGTAGAAATACAAGACATAAGGGCGTCCCTGATGAAGTGGAAGGACCGGAGGTTGGTACTTGGCCGGACGAGATCCAACCGAGCCTGAACCAACCTGATCTGGAGCCACACCCCTCCCGATGGCCTGCTGGAGACGAAGTTGGATCTGCGTACGAACCTCCACCGCCACCAAGGCGGAGTCAGAAGCCGTCACCGCTTCCAGTGCCTCCAAGAGCGCATGATGCCGATCCCGAGCAGGTAGCGCAGGATCCCGAGGTTTGGAGCGACATCTTATATGCACGGATGCTTTGTTCACTGGTTGCGGCAGGAAACCCTCGATGAGGAGCAGCCTGCACCCACTCATGCCTGGTAGGAAGGCAGGGCCCGTATGTCTGCTGTGGTGGTTGGCGATAGGAGGTGACTCGCCCCGAGTCCATTGGAACTGCAGCGACTTCTTCATTGGTCAGCGGAATCCAGACCTCCTCCAACTTGGCAAGACAACCATTGGCTCTCCATTGCAAATGCTGGCGTAGCTTTTGGCTGTTTTGGTAGCTACGCAGACATGCTCCACAGGTGGTCGCATCAGGCATGAAGCGACGCGCAAAGGCGGGTTCATTGTGAAATGTGAGCTGATGTACAGCCAGGCCCTTGGCGGAATGGAAACCTTTTTGGCAGGGGGGGCATTGGAACGCGCCCTGCTGCACATCCACAGCCGGTTGGCGGTGCCTCATAAAGGACCTTATCGAAATCAGCTTCCCACTCGTGCAGCTTGGCCTGAATGTGGTGGTACAAGGTGGCTCGTTTGCGGAGCCGACCACACATCTTACGCCATCGGGCAGCATCAGCTTGCACCAGCTGAATCCAAGGTTGCAGGTCACGACGAGACGAAGGCAATGGCTGGAGATGAGGGCAAAATCCAGTAGCCCACTCCGTAGCCACATGCAGCTCATCAAGCCACGCTGGTGTCCCTTGTGCATGTTGATACCGCAAGGTGGCCAGTAGGATCTGGGGAGCGTCAGCGACAAGCTTGCCAAAATGACGCAACTTGGCTATATGGTTGAGGATCTGAAAGCTGTCAACCGGATACTTTGCACACAGCTGCTGGTCAGTGACATGAGCCGTGTGGCGGAAGTTGCGGCACCCAAGGATGATGCGATATACCTTGACAATGAAAGCATGCAACCGTGCCACCATGCCAGCCGACAGATGAGTCCACAGCTCAACCCCAAAGAGCAACTTCGAAAAGACAAGAGCAGAGGCAAACGTAGCTTTGGCTTGAAGGGAAAGATGCCTGTGCAACAACAGCGGCCTAGCATCAGCTAGTGCCTGCACCGCATGCGCTAAGCGATCTGCAGCTGCTACATCATGATTCATAGCGGCACATTGCTTTTGACCCAGATGCACATATGAGGTAGATGTGGAAATGGCCTGGTCAGTGCCTGGGATAGGCAACGCAGCTGACGGCAATTCACGAATGCGCTTGGATTCACTTTGTGAGCCCCTCCCTTCGAGTCGGAGCAACACCTCTGATTTGCCTTGCTTGAAATTGACTTCGAGGCCTTTCTGGGCACAGCGTGCTGTGAAGGTAACTGCCTGTTGGGTTCTCTGAACCAGGGCAGTGGGCGATGGATCTGTGATGAACAGCGCAACATCATCAACCCATGCCACCGGTGGCGCAAGGGTGGTCACGGCTGGGTCACCTGGGCCTGCCAGAATGTGTGGGACATCTTGGACAGTTCGTTCCAGAACCTGAAACATCAGGGTGGTGAAGGCAAGATCTGCTACCGGGTCTCCCGGTCGGGACCCTCGAAGGCTGACAATGGCCTCCTGTGCGCTCTCATGATAGACAGCCGTTTTCACTTGACTCCAACTGGCGGTCATGATGGTTTGGATCCAACGCTGGAGGGTAAGAGGAGCCTCCAATTCTTCCAGTGCTGTAGCCTCTCGGACCCCTGCCAGTGTGACATTCTCATCAACCAACTGCGAGGGGGTACCAAGGCGATCCGGGAAGATGCTGCATCGCTGTGCAGTATAGAATGCATTGCACACATCCAGGTAGACAATAGCATGGCTATGTTTGCGCTGCTTGGCAAGCTCTCGGAGAGCTTGCAAATAGTGACAAGCAAAGTGCACTGCCATACGGGTCAGCCCGCCAATTTGGAAAACACCCAATCGAGGTGCAACCGCCTGAAGCAGACGAGCACGTGCCACATGGTGCATGACCTTTGAAAGTACTCCTGAAATCAAAATGGCCCGGTAGCTGTTGGGTGAGTCCCAAGCACCTTTTCTCTTCCAGAGGGGAGCCAGAAATCCCGCTTTGCATGTGAAGGCCTCCTGGTTAGACACCACTGAATGGAGGAGGAGCGGGTAGATGCACAGAGCTGCCTGTCTGGGGGAGCCCTTGAATACTTCTGCAACGAGAGTTCCGGCCGTAGCTTTGTGCGCACGGAGATGGTGAATTGCTTGTTCCAACTCAAAAAGAGGGGGAATCTCTGTGCGTGGCAGAGGTGCATCAGGACAATCAATCGCATTGGTGTTCACCTCGTCCACCAGCTTGGCCACAGCTGGAAGTGGCAGAACCTCGGCTCGCTCAATTGTGGCGAAATGCTTGGCTAGGGCTTGATGGGTGACCGTCATTTTGAGTGGTCTTTGACGGGTTCTGGCGCGCCATTTGGGCAGTTGCGCTTTGAGCTTCTTCCACAAATCTTGGGCAGTCGCCTGAGCCAAGTCGTCACGCACAGCATTGGTCACTTTTTCAAGGTGGGCAGCTTCGTCTTTTTGAAGACCGTCTTGTAATGCAGCGCGACCCTGGACTGCAGCGCTAACACACTTGGCAATCTGGAAGGAACACAGTTTCAGCCAGGCTGGACTTGGAAAGGGCAGGCTAGCACGAAGAGGCCTTCCTTGGCGCTTTTGTGACTTACACAGAGAGGCCCAACCATAAAACATCTGGCGGAGGAATGCAGTGCGAAGGTGATGCCGAAGTTTGCAAGCGTGGCGCCGATTGCTTCTCGAAGTCACCAGCTGGGTCCAGGTGTCTGAGGAAATCCATGATGCAGTGGCTTTCTTTCGAGCACGGGGGAAAGCGATAGGCAGGCTTTGTGCGAAAAATGATTCAGTGGCTTTCACAAATGCATCCACAGACCCAGGCTTGATGGGCATACAGCTGGTTGCACTGCTCCCAAAGGACTGCACATTTGACCTTGCCTTCCGAGGACAGCATTGCCTCCCGATCAAAGTTTTGCCTGGGGCCAATCAATCGCTTGCCATTCGAGTGAGCAAGACGAAGCTGGATCCGGCATGTGAGCGACAGGTGATCTTCGTTCTGATGCTCGACTCCAAGCTCATCGATGGCAAATGTTATGGTGGCAGGCCGCCAGGTGCAAGGAATTGCTATGTAGTCGAGGCGACTCCAGGTACTACAGGACTTCCAAGTGACCGAGGTGTTGTCACTGCGCCATTGATGGCCTCCAAATGTAGAAGGTACATGCAAACCAAGCTGCTGCAGCCAGGAATGAAACCTGGTACCATTTTCATTTTCCTGGTCAGGACAAAAGTTGCCCACATGTTCATCCGGAGAACTGCCAAGTCTGGAGTTTGCATCCAGTCCAGCCAGAATTGGCCAGCCATGATATGGCAACAGAATGCGAACAAGCCGAGACCAGAATGCATCTTTCTCGTGGTCGTCCGTATGCTGATGCGGTGCGTGGCCACTCACTATAATGCACTGGAACTCCGGAGCAGAGTAACGCAGAGCAAGGATGCGATGAGAAGCATCAACAACCGTGACATACTGTGGATCAAACTTGTACCCTGGTGCTGTTCCTGCTGGGTGAGCGAAAGGCTGAGATCGATTGAGCCAGATTTCAATGCCTCCCTGGCCTCGATGAGCAGCCGAGGCATAGCCGCACCAGTCAGCTGCTGCCCATTCACGCGATGTACGAGTTCGGGTTTCCTGTAAGCATAAAATGTGATAGTGCTTTGCCTGTTGCTTGAGCAGCTCTGCTCTGGCTGTCCATGCTTGAGGCTGACCTCGTTTATGCTTCCAATCCTGGAGGGAGTTCACATTGTAGGTGACAATGGTCAAATCCAAATCCAAGGTTGATTCAGAAATTGGCGTAGTGGTTGTCCATGCGTCCAAGTCACGGCTGGCAGTTGGAGGTGGGACGGGAACCTGAAGGACATCATCCTTCACCTCAAACGGATGCGGAGCTAACTCGGATCGAATATGGAGCCAAAGCCAAGGAAGTAACGAGAGATGGTCATCTTGCAAGTCGACTGGGTGCACATTTGGTGTGGCACTACGGGCTTGGACCACTGCAAGGTGATCTACCAATTCATTGAACAAGCAACCAACATGCGACTTTTGCCAAGTGAGATGCAAAGGCGTTAAAGCTCTGGCGGCTTCTGTCAAGGGGCAAAGCACCTGCGAGACAAAGGCACGTTCACTGACAGTGAAATGTCCCTCCATGGCCTGCACAAGCGTCCATCCATCAGATACCAGTGCAGCGGGGGCACCGGCATGTGCTTCTGAGTCCTGAAGGATCCAGCGAATGGCCTGATACAATGCTTCGGTTTCGGCTGCAAAGGAATCTGGGAGATCCGTGACCTCATGACGAATCCCAGCTGGATACTGATCGAGATCATGACAGAACGCCACCGTCCCTGCTCTCCACCCTTTCCAGCTGGTAGCCCCGCACCTATGCCTGGCAATAACGAGAAATGCCCAAGCTGCAGTTTTCTTTCCTTGGGCCACGTTCCATAGATGAGATCCATCTGTATAAACTTCATATCCGACCACCGGGCCTAAAGCCTCTGGTGGACACTGTGTGACCTGAGCCAAAGCATGACGCACTTCTGGGGTGATAAGCTCAAGGAGCGGAACCTCGTAGTGCAATGGGGCTGGGGTGCTCATGCACATGTCTGACAATTGTGCAATACCCGGCAAAGGAATTTGCCGGTGTCGGGTGCATGGGGGCTGAGCCTCGATAAGATTGTTCAAATCCAAACATACAGGTGCTGGATGCTGGCGAGGCATGTCCCATACTGCATTAAGCTGCGGAACCGTGGCGCCACTATGGTCCTGCATGGTGTTGACTGAGTGCCCCTGCCTACCAGCAGGAGAGTGGTCTGTTTGGGATACTGCTGGGATTGCAGTGACACGCAGCGACGAAGATGATGTTCCGGTACCAACACTTGGCATGTCTTCGGTTGTGACAGGAGTGTGCGCGATCTGGCCCTCGGCGCGGACCTGTCCAGGGATGACGTCAACATGGACCCCTGCACCTGGGGGAATGGCAACCGGCAGGTCATCTGTGACTGGGATCCAACCGAACCTTGCAAGGCATTGCGTCCCGTCCTCCCTGGTATCACAACGGCCCCCGAGGCCTCCTGCTTGCAGCACATCTCTACGAGTGATGTCCATCGGCAAGAACAATGCTATATGCACATACTCGCCATTTTCTCCAATTGTTAGTAATGATGGACGTGAAGCAACTGTCCAATGCTGCACAAGCAAAACATATGCTGCAATTCCTGGCGGAGGTTCATTTTGATAAGGCAGAGGAGTGACCACAAGTAGAGCCACTGGCGTGGTACTATCGAGCATAGCAACCCATTGCTGCAACATCTGACGTTTCCACAGCTCAGGTGTGTTGCCAAGCCGAACCACCCGAGCAAATGGGCATCTGATCTGCCTCTGTTCGGATAAATAGTAAGTGGCAACATCTATGGTTTCCTCTGCATGTGGTGATACGGCCCTGGCAAACATGTGGAACAATGCTTGCAATCCATTGGTTGCCGTCTGATCTGACACAATGGGGGCTTCCAGGAATGCAAGCACCGGGTCAGGTGCCTCTGAATCACTTGGTTGTCCTCGAGTACCTCCTGTATCAGGGCTGGCCGATGCACGAGTGCGAAGGTCTCGTTGCATGAGGGTTACAGTGTCGGAGGCCTCTGCTACCTGAGTTGGAGTCAAACTCCGTTCCAGAAGCAGGAGGGTAACCGCTGCGCCTGTGGGACGTTTGGCAACATCATCCTCATAGATTTGCCGACCCTCATAGAAGGCCTCACAAAGAAACCTTGTGCGACATAGCTGTGTTACCTGCGCTAGGGCTTGATAGCTGGCGATGTTGGATGCCTCATGGGTCGAATGCGCTGCCATGGTGATGTGCTCCCCCTCATGCTCAGCCTGCTTGACTGTTAAGAGCACGGCCACATGATGTGGGACCGGATCTTGCTCAATGATTAAGTGCGGCAAATTGTCATATGCAGGTTGCCCGACATCAGGGGGTCTCGGATACACGATGGTGATTGAGAACGGCTTCCTGAGCTCTAACCGATCCTCCCATATACGGCGAATGTTCCTTCGCCATGCATGGTGATTTGGTGTGAACGTAATGATCCTGCTATCATCACATCGAGGGAATCGGCGATGAGCAACAAACCATGAGTTGAAGAGCATACCATCATCCAGACTCTGCTGATGCGCGGCAAACTGTGACATTCCACACAGATAGCTTGAGCTTGGGCGTGCTTCTGCTCGTGCCTGGAAAGGTTGCGTTGGTGTTCCCGACTGGTTGGCTATAGTCTGAAACAATGCCGGCCATGGCTCAACCCCGTGCTGGAGGAGCCAGTCAACCAACACCTCTGCATGAGTGCTATGATGCACTGACGCAATTTCCAGACGAAAATGGTCCCCATTGGCAATTTCCCTGTTGGTGCTATGTTCGGCTGTCCACAGCTCCCCATTGTGGAAAATCTGAATCATGTCTGGGTAGAATTGCAGGAACCGATCCAGCTTGAATATGCTAACAAACGCTGGATGCGCAAGCCACCTTCGTGCAATGTGGAGCGAGTGGAACACCTGCTGAGCCGGAGCCGGGAGCTCTTCAGTAGTGTCTGCATTGTAGACGACTTCGGCATACACTACTCTTTCGGCTGCATGATTCACATGATCGTCCGTGCATTCTACCAACATCACCGCTTCAGCAGAAGTCTGTGACGACGAGGCGACCGGATGCAAGGCATGCAAAGCCGTGATTGGAAAAAGCATCAGCTGCGCAACCTGTTGCAACGTCGGGCCAAACTCAGGTGCCTGTATGGTCGGAAGATCCTCAGGCATGTCTGAATATAGCACTGTCCAGGTTAGCATAGCTGGAGCCGTTTCGTTCGAAGTGGGTAATGAGGATTCTGGATTCTCATCAGGTGGAGGTTCTACCGATCGACCGGAATTTCGGGATCTGGACCTCTCACGCTGCATCAGAGAGTGCAGGTCGGAGTCACCGCCACTGCAACTGGGTTCATCACCAGGATTTTCGGTTGGGGATGTGGCAGGAACACTAGGCTCCTGGCGCTGTTCCAGCACCAGATGCAGACCGGGTGTGATCTGAACCACATGATCAACAGTGTCTGCCTGCACTGTCGGATGCTCAAGTTCGAACCTGACAATATGATCCGGCAAATCTTGCCCGGACATCAGTTGGTAGAGTTGACGAAACGTAACTCCACGTTGTTGCAAGGCTAGGCAATGAGTTGGCAGGGATGGTTGATGTGCAACATAAGTGAGAAAAATCGGAACATGTTGAACATCAGCAACCTGAGAGATCCACACATGAACTGAAGCGCCTGGGACATCTGGCAACCAACTGCTCTCGGTAAGGATGCCCATAGAAAACTCCCGAGGAGCTTGCAATATTGGATACCATGGCCATAGTAGTTCCATTTCCCAGAGTCGAGGATCTGCTCCAAGGTGGACGACATGGGGAACCTGACACACCTCGTGGCTGGATTGAACCACACACCAGCACACCAGGTAACTACAGCCCTGCGATCGGTTGCCTGCTCACGATTCTCTCTGGGATTGCTGAAGATCTCAGTCAGCTGAACGATGTACTGTGGCATGGGCGGGGCATCAACTTCAATCTCATCAACCTGGGCCTCAATCGGTCGATCAGGCACAGATGCTGTGGACCTGCCTCGCTGGCGTTGCATAAGGGAGACCATATCTTCATGGTATTCACCGGTGCTCACAGTCCTAGCCTGAGGCGCTGCTGCCGGAACCCACGGTGTGCGCTGAATGCCGTCGAAAACGTCCTCCACGAGGTACTGGTCAGGAATCTCATTCCACTCAACCACTGAAGAATCACACTGGCTAGATGGGCTACTATCTGAGCCGGAAGCACAATGAGTAGACACATCCTCTGAAGGGTCTGTCCATGCTCCTTCCTCCTGAAACACCTCCTGCTGGATCACCATAACGTCTCCTTGAAGCAGGGCTCCATGTGTTTTGGGAAACACTTCAGCATCCACATACCGACGGTGTAGATGGGGAGGGCCTTCAATAAAACATGGATGGTGACCATCGGTGCATGCCTGAATCGCCTGTGCAGTTCGAAACACATCAACCACCGTGTGGGCTTGGTGAACTAACACGGCTCGGACCCTCTGTACAGAAGCAAATGCGTCTGATTGGAGGAGGATGCTGCATTCGTGTGGTAGTTTGGCCTGAGTGATGATGACATGTGCCGCTGTGGATCGAGAACTTTCAGGTGAAGGTGTCACGATCACTACATCAATTGGCTCATTGGGCAGCAACAAATCAAACCACATTTGTAGACATGCGAGCAAAAAACCTTTCTTGTCAATGGGCTCGACTACCCTGAACCTCCTGGGCCTGACGCAGCATGGCTGAACCTGCGAATGCAGCAACCAGGTTTCAATAAACAGCGGCTGGGCGCTACTTCGATGTGCAGAAATGCTTTCAAAACTCTGCCATCCATTGAACACGACCTGATCGAGGGATGGTGTAAATGCCTCAATCCATCGTTGAGCTAATGATTCTCGCGGCCCACAACACGCGGGCATGACAGCTGGTATAGATGAACCACCTCCCCAAGTGACTCCAAAAGCTCGAAGCTGCTGCCATCTATGCGCGATTTGCATGCAGATGTGTGGGGCACTGATCTGTCCATCGATGTGCCACAATGCTCTGCATTGTAGATGTACGTCTTCAACATGGGCATGAACCTTTACACATTCATCATCCCAAAAGATGAACAGTTCTGCCTCATTGGAGAAGGAAACATAATTCGTTTGCTTTTCCTTGGAGCGACGAGACGGGGAGCTTCGAAGACAACTTGGTCTGGACACGCCCCAGGGGTACGACCTTTTTGAGCAAAGTCCAACTGCTCGGAGGGAATGGAAAGCCGCATCATTCACCTCTTGAGATGTGTCTGTGCTACCTTGGTCGGTGACCTTGCTGCTGGCCTCCCAGCAAACGCCGTGGGGCGATGGGTCGATCGTTTTGCCTCGTGCTTCTGGTCTTCGTCTGCTTCGCTCTTTGGAGAGTGCTCTTCCATCTCGACTTCTTCCTCCGGGGTCTGTTCTTCCGGAGTTTCCAGGGCCACAACCTGAACCTCTGGTTGTTGCTGCAGCATAGCCTGCATGTTCTCGGCATCCTGGATGGGCTCTGGAGCTTTTGGGGGAGCTTCCGGTTGTGGAATGTTCCCCACCATGGCAGGCTTGGGACACTTCCCTCTTGGCCTCCTGAAGCTCCATGCTTTTTGCTTGAAACTGCTGGATTAGCTCTTCCCGATGTGCAGTGTACCACTTCACATGGTCCTGAATCCGGGAGGATACATGGAGAGTAAAGTTCTTCCAGTCGGTGTCCACCTGGCCAACTTTCTTTGCAATTGCTTGAAGCTGGTTTTGGATCTTGCGCAGCTTGTTCAGATGGCTGTGGGAAAGCATCGGTGGTTGAACTTTCTCCTTGGCTTGCAACTCCTCCATCTGTTGCTTGAGCTCTGCCGTCAATGTTATGCCGCATTGTCCGAGTCCCCGTAAGTGCTTGAGGACCTGTTCTTCCTCCGGGGTGAGTGCTGCCATCGGAGGTGCTGCTGCCGGAGGTGCTGGTAGAACAGGTGGTGGGGGAACATCGTGGATGTCCTCGTTCTGCTCCATCTGTTCGATTTGACGAGCTGGATTCCGGGTGCGCAGCGTGCTGGGAACCCACGGTGCTTTTGCCGGAAAAACCTCGTCGTCGACCTCCTTGGCTGGGGTCCTCTTCGGTTCCTTGGACTGTTTGCGATCTTTCGGAGCTTTGCTGTCGGAAGGACGTTGTTGGCTCCTGGATCGTCTCTTGGGTCTTTGCCAGACCCGATTCCATGGCTGCTTGCATGAGCGGCATGTTTGACTTGTCATTGGAGTTGACAAGTTGCATTCCCGACAGTGCCAGGACATGGCTTGCTGCACGACCGAGTGGGGCACTTCGCAAAGATTCCACGTGTGGTGCTTTCGAAGAATCGCAAGGTTTTCCCTGACCTTGCGCTTGGCCCACTTGCCAAGCTTCAATCCAGCTAAATTCCGAAGCTCTGCCCGAGCTCTCTGACGCTTGCGCCGAAGGGCTCGATGCTTGGAAGTTTCCCGCAGGATTGAAGGACAGCGCAGCTCGCCAAATGGCACAAAGGGAAACAACGAATTGGGCGAGCAGACAGCCGCGCACACGACCGCTGCCCTAAGGTCTTGGCTAACCGGCTACAGGGGGCCCTGCAACCAGCTTGGAGCCGAAATACCTTGGTTGAACCACCCCTTTGAAAAGTATGCTTGTCAACCAACCAGTTGTTAAAAATCACTAGGGAAAATAATCAAAATGTTTGAAGCCACCAGCCAGAGAGTAATGTTATTGGGTCTGAACGTGCTTTTACATGATTCCATCGCCGTGCAGGCTTTGATATTACATCATATTTCCCATCAAATCTCTATATCTAATTGGACTAGGTTGGTATACCATCAGCAATCCCCAACATATATGTAGAATCTCTCTCTCGCGTTGTTTCTTTCTACCCAATTAGAGTGGCTTGTTGCTGAGTATGATGGATGATGAGGGAAGTTATTTGCTGACTATCACAGCTGGCAGTGGTTATAACGAGAACGAGAAACAAATCGCTAAGCCGCTAAGAATTAGGATGAACCAATATACTAGCTGCTGACTGATTAATTGCCATTAGCCGACGGAGTATAATCAATAATCAACCGCAACATCAATTCCCAGTCTTTAAACATTTATTATCATACACAGCCCATCACTTGAAATAGATGAATAGCAGGATCAAATCTATATTATACAGTGCCATACTACTACTAGGTACGCTGGACTGTGCTAAACAGTTTGGATCAGCCTCTGATCCACCTCTAAAATCGCTCATGGGCTTACTCTTCGTACAGTAATCTGAAAATGGAAACATAACTGATTTGCCTGTAGACTATGACATGGCGAAGTTTAGCTTCCAGGTTAGTTAGCCAAAGGGTCAGTCTAGGTGGCATGATCATCAATCAATTTCACTCATAATGATCGATAGTGATCAGCTGCTGGCATTAATACCCATATGGCAGTGGGTCAAAACCCTGTACCCTTGGTTCCCCTATCATTAACCATTGTTTTCCCTATTATTGTTGGTTGTTATCCCCCATTAGTTGGTTAGTTAATATTGACCTATAGCCATATTCCGAACCACATGCACTTGGCTGGCCTTCTCCTGCTCTGCGCGGAAGCCCTTTGCCCAGGTTTCAACAAACGTCAGAATGAAGCGAAGCGGTCAATCCCTTTCCTCCACCCCCTCCAGAAACCCCGGTAAAGTGGAGGAATTTGGAAGAATCTTTGACTAGTTGGCGGTTAGACCACCCATATGCAAAATATGAGCCAATCAATCACTCATTTCTTGTCACTCCTACTATAATGTCTTATCAAAGAATCACTATCATTAACGGGTTTCCAGGTGCTGAGATTGTCAATCCCTACTATATGGTGGTTTCTTCAAATACGGTACCCCCAAAACATCTACGAGTAGTCATTCGTAGCAAGACATCAACCTTTTTTTGGGTACCTCTATTTTAAGAAACCGCCATATGGCTGTGGGTCAGTTCACCCTGTACCCCTGGTCCCCCTAGCACTTACCACGCTGTTTTCCTTACTATTGGTTGCTTATTACCCCTCATGAAATCGGTTGGTAAAATTGACCCATAGCCATATCGTTGGTATATATCCCCTATACTTGTTAGTTATCATCCCCAGCTTTATTAACCTCTAACCAGCTATGAAATTGGTTGGTCAATATTGACCCATAGCCACATGTTGTTACCCTGTGGTCCCTCTCCTGCCTAGCTGGAACAGCATAGAAATAGCTGATTTACTAAGGTTTTTGGTTGGTTAATATTGACCCATAGCCATATTAGAAAAAACTTCTCTTTTCCCTTGGGTTTTTCCAGGTCACGAGGTCGCTGTCCCAGGTGCAGACTGATAGCTCCTGTGCCCGTGCCGAAAGTGGATGGGGTCCCGCCCACATCCGCCTGGCAGCGAAAAACCACGTGACCAGGATGGGCAGTTGCTTGTGGGTCAAGCCATTGGGCACCCTAAAAACCATTGCTTTATCTTTATAAGGGATCTTTTGCTCCTGGCTACGGGTTCTTTGTTGAAAAAGTTTGGAATGTAGGCTACAGATCTGGGATCTTCCACGGATGTCCATTAAAAATGGCCATGTTGGGAGTTGGTAATTTTGATCCGTGCGGTCAGTTGATTGTTTCAACCTCCATGAAGGATGTTCGTCAACCAACCATTTGTTAGTAGTTATTGGGGAAAAGGAAACTTGCCTAAAACCACCGACCAAATGGTCAGTTGATGGTTCAGTTGACTGATGGTTCATGGCTGGTTGATGGTTAAGTTCACTGATAGTTGATGGCTCGCGTATGGTAAATGATGGTTAATGAAGTTCATTCATGGTTAATTAGTTAATGGTTAATAGATGGTTCATTGATGGCTGGCGGATATGGTTGAAAACCCTCAACTAATCAGTACTTCTTGATGGTAAACCCTCATTCATGGGATTGCACTAGTAGGGAGTCTGAATGGCTATCGGATATGGGAAATGCTACTATTGAAAAATAGCTACAGTAATTGAATTGATGGATGTAAATGAAACATATGGTATGATGTTCAGAAGAAATCGCATCGGGGGGTTGTATGGGGTTGTTCGAACTATTTCGAAATTGTTTTGAGCCCAGCTTATGTCGAAGACGTGCTTGATGCAATGACTTGTTCAATTAGTTTCTACACATCTGCGATTTCGCTTTGCTCTGGCTTACCTTTCGCGCACCTTCTGTGCATAGGGTAAAACATTGAGAAACATCCTGCTCGGAGACTTTGAACGAATATTGGCATGGAGGATGCCCATAGATAGATAGATGGATAGATAGATAGATAGATAGAATGATAGATATGTATATAAAAACAGATACAGGTCCCGTGTTTAGTTTGGGACGCTAACTTCATTGGTGTAAACTGGCCCGACGTGAGCTGCCCAGCAGCGACAGCAAGAAGAGTAAAAGTCAGCCGACTGAATCTGCCAAGCAGATTCAACATCAACAAACGGCATGATGTTAACCACGGATTAATAAACCATAGGTTGATTACTGTAAATAATTGGCGGGGTACCATTCGAACGTGAAACCGGGGCTTTTGGGGGATACCCCCTATTGATCAACCAGGGGGCTTCTGATCCTGGGCTAACATTACCCAACCAACAGTCGCATGTAGCTGCAAACTCTCCGTTGTTGTGACTGCGCCTATCCAGCGTTGAGACCCCTAAGCTGCGCAATGTCAACTGGTCATTGTTGCCGGACTGCTGATGAGACTGTGCAGTTGATCAATATCATCATATGGTAGTTTCTCAAGCTGTAGGGGGCCCCAAAAAAGAATGGCTCATTGCTACAAGAGACTATCAGTGGTTTATATCAAATGATTTGGGTGTCCCCCGATTTTGAGAAACATCTGAATATCTGGCGGGGTGCATGGCTGTATGAAACCCGCAATGACTATGAACGGCAGGTCATGGAGGTGCATGCCACAGTTTCTGTGAAACAATGGCGGCCAAACTGCGCATGGCTTTATAACTCGAGCGTAGGTCTTTTTTCAACCGTGCTTTGGTCGATCAAATTCCGGTACATAACCCGCCCCGCCTCGCATATGATTGGCAAGTTCATGGTTTCTGGTGCCTGTCCCTGAAAAAAGGTACCCATATAACCAAAGGCGCGTGTTAGCCCGAATCAATCGTCGAAAGAAACATGTTTTTTGAGGACACCCACGGCCATCTGTTCGCTTCAAGGGGCAACGAATCATTAGTGAACTATAGGGGTTGACAATACCCAAGACAGTGTCTGTAAGCTAATTAATAAAGCCCTATAGTGAACTAACTTCATTACTCCCATCTGGTTGGACCACTTCTGGCCTCGCTCCCAACAGCTTCCAACACGAGCCATGGTGCTGCCATCATGGCCTGCCGGCCGGGGGGGGGCCCGGGCCCCGCCTGTGAGAAGTCACCGTTCAAGGTGGTGGCCGCAGCTCCTAAGGGGCGAAGAGTTGATGGTTCAGGCGATGATGTTGAAACCATGGATTTCTAGGGGGAAACCATGGGTTTACTATGGTTAATATATATATATATGATGGCTATAGTGATGATTAATGTTGGGTAATAATGGCTGATGGCCAATGATGGTTTATGAGGATTGCTGCTGGCTCATGGTGATAGATGATGCTTAATGAATGGTTCAGTTGGCGCTTTCTTAAAATTAGTAACCCCAAAGAAATGGTTGGTTTATTGCTGTATCGACCATTTTAAATCTCGTATGATTCGGGGGCACCCCTAAACCACCAGTTGGTTGATGATTCCCTAATGATCAACTCATGACCATCATGGTGCAGTTGATTAATAGTCAACTCATGACCGTTAATGATGGTTAATAAGACTATTGATTAGGAAAGGTTGCTGCCCTAGTTGATGGATGGCTGATGGATGGATGGTGAATTGATGGTTAAATTTGGGATGATGGCGAAATAATGGTTAATTAATAGTTAGGACTTATTTCGAAAGTTGGCCTGTATAACTGTTGGGCCTAAAAACAGCC
>VSDK01015465.1:0-39250 GCA_009767595.1 Symbiodinium kawagutii
AACGAGCCAAACCTCCGATTTGGGCTGGACCTGAAGAGCAGTAACCAAGCTATATGGTGAAAGAAGCGCTTTTTCCCTTGCCTCTTTTGCCAGTTTTGGTTCCCCTACCACGTTCCCCAGCTCTTCTGACTTTAGTCAGAGGCTCAAGTTTTCGGAAACGAGGATGAAGGGATTCAGTTGAGTATATATTAAAGTATGGTCGGACGGATGGACTTTGCACAGGGATTTTCATCTGTGCGAGTATGGCCAAACCTTCATTAAGATAGACCCTGGCACTCTTTTGAGTTTGCCACCGTCCCTGCACTAAAATTCTATCAAGTGACTGGTGCTTAGCAAACCAGAAAGTCGCGCCACCGCGACGTAAGCTATAAGGCCGGAACCCTAGCTCAGTGATTTTCAATGCATCCAAACCTTGATTGAACAATTTGCGCCAAGAGGCGGGTGACCGCGCTAATGGCGTGTGAGGGAGTGCTAAACTCTTCCAATGTTTAACCAAGTTGACTACGGGCTCGTAACCGAGGATGACGCTTTCAGCGGCACCTTGGCGCTTGCCGCTCTTGGTCAAACCAAGGGATATGAGTACCTGCCGCTCATGCGGTGCTGCCATCAGATGTGAGGCTCGGAGTCCCAAAACCTCTCCGGGACGCAGCATGGTGTAATATCCTACGAGGAGTGAAATCCCAAACGTGTATTCTTCCTTGAAGAATGCCCAGCCCGTCAGAGCCAACAAAAGATGCTCCGGAAGTGGCGGGGCCCGATTGGGTATTTCATTTACCGACCAGGCCTTCAGAAGTCTCCATGAACCTTGAAGGTGACCGCGAACATTGGGTTGAAGGTCCTGGAGTCCTGCAAGTGTATCGCAGGCTTGTCCACGCCCAAGTCCTGTAGCCCACATGTGCTCTAAGTAGTCACACACCAAAGGATCCAACTGGAACTTATCTCGTGGCAGGGATTTACCTTCTGCCCGAAGAAACTTCAAGAAGGCATCAGTTGCATTCTGGTATCTTTTTCGAGTGGTTGGTTGTACTGTAAGTTCTCGCAAGGTTCCTAATCGTTGTCGTTGTGTAGCCCTGTCCTCAATCCTCAAACTCTCCAAGACACGCTTACGCGGCATTCTTCTTGAACTTAGTCCTTACCCGCCTACCCCAACGAGAGGGTTTGTCGGCGGGGTTTTGGTCTGTGTGTACATACCCCCAAAGGGGTTGGATGTTCGAGGCGAGGATGAGGGCGTTTATACGGGACAACGATGTACGGAGACGGCGAGAACTGCTGCGACCACGGGTGAGTCCGTGGAGGCAAACTAAGCTGTCTGTCAAGTGCAGCAGACGAGTGTTGCAGTGCAGCTTGTGCTCAATGCGCCACCTCAGAGTGGTGAGAATAGCGCGAAGTTCCAATGAGTTGATGTGTTCACCGGGCATCCTCCATTGCCATCCTGCGACGATGGACCAGCGCCACAGCTTGGAGGGAATGCTCGCACGCAGTCTATGGTGACGCACCATTTGGCTGCTTGGTGCGTTGAGGAGTACATCATCACCCTTGATGGAAACTAAATTGCTGAGTTTGAAGGCCAACTGGTATTGAGACGCACCATCCTTTGCTGATCCCACAGCGAAGGGAAGCCGAACCAATCGACCCTGGGCCGTTGAAGAATGACCAGGCTTAAGAGCATCCAAAATGTCCTGGCAAGACGGGGTTCGGATAAAGCCCAAGCGTCCAAGCAACTGACCCATCAGCCAAGCAACGACTGGAACACTCCAAGAGTTACCTAACAGACTGAGGCGGGTATCATTGTATGCAGTAGACTTCCTATCACTTTTAGGCAGACACGCTGCCGTGTAGTGAAGAGGGAACCCAAGCATAAGCTCACGCTCTTCTGCATCGGGGATGCGGAGAACATTGTTTCGGTTGACAACGCAGTGCTCCTCCCTATATTGATAAGGAGGGAACCGGTGGAGGTCATCGGCCCATCGAGCGAGTTCTTGAGGGGTGCATTGCTTGATGCCAGCCGGTTTGCGCCCTGGGCGATCTTGCGGTCTTGCTGTTGTAAAGGTGGGGAACGACTTTGACGGTTCAACCTTCAGCCACCCAGGCCGGAGAACCTCAGCGAGGTCCTGACATCCCACCAACACCAGCTCGTCAGGCTCACCGTTGTTGGCCGTATCAAGGAACGATGGGCTCACCGGCACTACCTCCCAACTGAGCCAGTAGAGGCGCGGTCGGTGGCACCAAGTGAAGTGGCCAGCATCACACTTGAGAGGTGCGCAGCCGAAGCCGTCACTCATGGTGTCACGGTCTGACTTGTCCATAGATGAAACACTTTCCATCATGGAGCGCACTGCACACCACGGGAACGCAGCTTGCACAAGATGACGAACACGTGGGACGTGAGAGAACAAGCTTGACCGATGATCATGTAAGGCACCGCGACGGTCCACATTTAACCCACTGACCCCTTGACAAGGGGGCCCTGCCCCAATGATGACAAGGTCACACTGTGAGAAGCGTGAACGCCAAGACTCAACCATGTGTTGATCTACATCCTCCACACGATCAATGAACACGGTTCCAGGGAAGTGAAACTCAACCACGCGATGGGCGCTTGCCTGGGGCTCCACCGATATATGGCCAATGACCTGCACGTTGAGCAGATCTAGCGCCACTCTAAGAGCGGCGAGCCCATAAAAAAAGCCGATGCTGAGCACACACAAACCAGTTTGGTTTTCAACAAGCTCACCACGAAGACTGCCCTCAGCTACCACCTCACCGTAGCTGGTAAGACCCCGACTCACGCAAGCCCCACCCCCGGTGGTTGATGCGTCACTGCAGGTAACCAATGGATGCATATCGAGCCGGAAGTCAAGTCTGGTGAGGGGGAGACAACCCAGAAACCTGAGCACCTCAACTCGACAAAAGTCCGGAGTAGGAGCCACAAAACAACTGTTCGAGTTGTAGCTCTCGATGTGCGACCATACCCGGTTGAGACATCCAAGAAGGGGTTTGCGAAAGGTCGAAAAGTACACAAGTCCTCCGCACACCACCTGCCATTGCCGCTGAGTGGCTTGTTGTGACTGACAGAGTTGCATGGCCAAGTTGAAGTACTTGCACATCTTCGACTCCCTGGGATACGCGATCCCGGCTTCACCGTCCACGGTGGCACCCTGAAGTTCGGTTTTGCGACTGCGTTGTACTGACTTCTTCTCATTTCGAGGGATATCCCAAACCTCGTACTGTTGACGCAATTCCAGCACGCCTGGTGCTAGAGTGCCTTCCAGATCCACCATCTGGGTACTCTCAACCTTTTCCAACAGGTCGTAGTTGTCCAGGTACACTCTCCAGGTGTCAACACTGTCCACAAACGACCTATCCTTACGGATTTCATGTTGGGCAAGGTTGGAACCACCTTTACTGGCCAAGGCTAGGTTCCGATGCACATGCTGTGCAATACTTACGGAGTTCAAGAACCCCATGGGTAACACCTTCGAGGCCAGGTATACCTTCTGACCTTGAAGCTCCAGGGGTAGAACTTCCTGCGGAACTAGCTTGTTAAAGGCAAGGTATTTGCGCCAGCAAGGGGGGACCGACATAGTGTAAAAGAAACACTTTACGTCCTCACTGCTAACTAGCAATGATTGACGAGGTTGAAGGAAGTAAGGCCCCATGCCACTCCAGGATGGTAGTGTTTCAACATCGCCAGAGAGTGGCCTACAGAGACCATTGAGAGGGATAAGATTCATAATGAGGCGGAACACCTCAACATTGTCACTTGTGAACTCATCTTTGGTCACCCCAAAGAGGCCATTGAGTAAAGGACCCTGTGGTGTCATGAACACATCTTCTTCAAGAATGTATTCACAAACGCCCATTTGAATCAACCCCTCGCACACTTCACTCCAATGTCGGTCATCCACCATCACTCGAGGAGTGGAAAAGGATTCCCATTCACAAGTTGGTCTAAGATAGAGATCGAAGTTTTTAACATAATGGCGGCATCCCTTGGAACAAATTTCCTCAAGAGGGACTTTTCCGATCTCCTCCGGAAGGGCGGCACGGATGTTTGGCCAGGAAAACCATCTGGCCACACGTACCTCTTCGCCTTTGTAGTCAATGGATTTTATGCGGAAAAATTCCGACCAAACCACATCATCCATCTTAGCATCAATCAGAAGGCCGTCCAAGCACTGCCTTTGGCATGTGTTGGGAATTTCTTCTGAAAAGATCAAACCACCCCATAGTGAGTTGAGGGAAGTAGTCACACACAACATCCACGAAAGAACTTCTGGGGATAGTTGGGGATACAGCTCACACAAAACACTCTTAGAGGTAGGAAGAGGGAAAAGGTCCTTAGGAGCCCCTCTCCCCGTGGCCTGGCTGCAGAGCGGTACAACTTTTTGGTGAAGCCACACCCCACACTCACCCAAAGTCCTACCTCCCATGGCGAACGGAAGCGGCCACTTTTTCTCGGTGCCTGGCAAGGGAGCCTCCATCACGGGGGCCACGGCAGGTTCTGGCTCAGGGGCAGCCGATTGACTGCAGGAGCCTCGGAAAAATGGATTCTCCACAGGTGACTTCGCACCTGTCACTTGCACTGATTGCCCACTGTGATCCTCAGCAGCAACCGCAGGAAGCATCTTCTTTGACGGAGACAAAGGGGCCATTGCCGATCCCCCCTTATATGTCTCAACTTCGGTTCTGTCCTTCCTGCATTCATCAAGAGCCCTTGCTCTTGGGACCTCATCTCTTGGTAGTGCGCTCTCCTCAGACCGTGCCTTCTGCCTCACTTCGCTGTTCCTTCTTCCTTTCCTTTCTTGTTCTCGCCCTTGTTCGCTCCTCCTTTGCCGGGTCGTCGATCTTTGCCTTCGCCTTTCCTCTGGCCTCCTTGATCTTGACGTCCCTTTCCTTGGCCCTTGCTGGACCCAGGTCTTCCTTCCACTTGAGCTGCATTGGCCCGAGTCTTGGCCTCCTCCCAAACGTCTCGTTGGGCACTGCTCAGCTCTGGAAGGGGAGTCGCCGTGGGAATGTCCAACCCCACCAGCTCCAGCTTTTGAGCCACCGTGTAGTGCGACCCGTTCAACACCGACTCGCATGACTTGACCCGCTGTATAAGCAGGTCGGTGGCTGTCGCCACTTTGCCCGCCATCAATGCGTCGATGGCACTCATGAGAGTCATGAGTTCTCGTTGCTGCGGCCCACTGGTGCGCCTGCTCAAGAACTGTCTGTAGTACGGGAGACAGATCCCGCTTAGACCAGGATTCTTGTCCTCCAAACCCACCTCCATGAATAGGTGTCCTTTCATGGATTCGAGGGTTTGGGAAGCTAGTGCCCCTGGGCACATCTCGGCCACTCTCCTGATCTTTGAGGTTTGTTGAAACACCCCATCTTCCGCCAGCACGATCCCATCCTCCTCGTCGGTCCCAGAACTGCTCGTTGAAGTAGAACTGGAGTCCTTCTGGTGCTTCCTCAAACTCCGACGGGCTCGTCTGAAGACCTTTTTGCGGACATTCTCCCTGGGATCGAGGCCGGTGCCTTTGAAGAGGGCTGACAGTGCCTTCTTGTTTGCTTGCTTCGGCCTGCTTCCATCGAGGACACTCCCCTCGGAATCGCAATCCTCCTTCTTCTTGGCGACCTCTTCCTCTGTCTTCTTCGCATCCTTCTCTTTTTCTTTGCCCTTCTTCCTCTTCTTTTCTTTTGACTTTTTCTTTTTCTTCTTCTTTTTCTTCTTTGAAGCGCTGCTTGACGATTCGCTTCCTTTCTTCTTCGCTGCTTTGGCCTCCTCTCGAGGGGGAGCATCTGCGGGCAGCCCTGCGTCTCTGGCTCTCAGGTGAGCCAAATCGTCGACCCCCACTGCTGGGACCGGCATCAAGTTGGTTACCCAACCTTCCTCTTGGTCTCGTGGAAGTCCTTGACGGGCTACGGTCGCGTGGATGATGTCGTCGGCCACTTCCTCCCGGTTGCAGGTCGGGGAACACAAATGTACCCGCATCGAAGCTCCCGGAGTACCTGAGGCCCAGGTCAACACTCTGTCCAGGGTTGTCCCCGACAAACGGATCTTCATCCTCCGGTCTCCGCCCAGGACCTCCAGGCTCTCGATGTGTCCTGACACCTTCATCTCTGTCCCATAGTAGAATGCCTTTGTGAACACGACCAAGTCTCCTGACCGCATCCAAGCTGCTTCCAGCTTGTGGCATTCCAACTCGTGTCCTCCTTTCCACTTCTCTTCGGGGTCCATCGCTCCCGGTGGAACGGCAACCGCTGGCCTTCTCATCGCAGGTGGGGCTCCTCCTCCCACTCGCGGAACACCTCCTCCTCTTCTTCTCCGGGGTGCGGCCATTGCCTTCGCTGCCGCCTTTCCTCGAGCTTTGGCTTTGGCCTTCACTTTCGCCTTTGCTTTTGGCGCCATTGTTGCGACTTACCTCCTTGGTCTCTCCACTTCCTTGCTCTATCTCTGTCTCTGGCTTGCTCTCTCTCGTTCTTCTTCTTGGGTGGATCTCGCCACCTCCTGGCAATTGGCTCTCTCTCTTCGAAGTCGTCGTCCCGTCTGGGTGACTGGGATGGCTCTGGAGGCTTCCTAGCCCCACTGCCACTTGACTCCTTCTCGCTGAAATGCTTCCCTGCACTTCCTCGGATGGGAAGGCTCTTCAACCCAGGGGGGTTGGCAGCGTTCAGCTCCTCTCGATACCTCTCTCGATTGGCCTCTCGCTCTTCTCTTCGCCTTCGTGTAGCCTCGGACTCGATGACTTGGGGAATGTCCTCTTCCCTCACCGGGTCTTCCTCCACGATCTCTTCCTCCTCTTCTTCGTCACCCGCAGGTGGAACTACCTTCTCTTCTTCGGACTTCTCTTCCTCTCGACTGGATGCTTTCTCTTTGGCTAATTTGCTTTTCGTTTCCTTTTTCCTCTTCCTTCTATCCTGATGTCTATCGTTCCTTGATGACTCTCTCTTTCTGGCACTGGTCTTCTTGTCTCGCACTTCCCTTTTCCTGTCGGCCTCCTTCTCTCTTCCCTTCGAATCCTGCTTCTCTTCCGGGGAATCTCCTTCCCGGGTAGGACCCTCACTCTTACCTGCCTCACGGTGCCCTGAGCTACGCTGAGATCTTTCCTCAACTAGGTCCTCCAGGAACCCGCAGCAATTCCTGAGGGCACCCACCACCAGAGTCTCTTGGTCAGCTCCGACCTTGACCAAGAGGGCCTTTATCCGCTGGATGGCGCGGCAGGCAGGACACGGATCACCGGGGAATACCCTACAGGATTGACAGGGCATACGCTTGAAGCCGAAAAACTGGGAAAAGCAGGGTACATGAGTGTTGCATTTTAATCCCCGAGGACGGAGTTCCATGGAGTGTGACCTTTCGAAGTTCCAGGTCGATGGATTCCGGCTCCAAATGTGCAACGCAAGTGATGGGAAGGGCTTGATGCTTCCACCCTGTCCTCAGGGAAAGGTCGTGATTCACGAAACAGCTGTTTCCTCACCACAATACTCCATGAAACCCTCTCACCAAACATCTATCCAAGCTTACACCCCACACCTCACAGCGACTTAAGGACTTATGAGGTCCCACTAAGCCCCATCAACGCCGGCCCATCCAGGCCCCCAAAAAGGTGAGACGGTGGGCAGTTCCCGGGGCACTGCACTACTGGGGGTGTGCCTGGCTCGGTTTGCGGATCCAGGTGCTGAAGCTTTGAGGCTGCGGATGAGGGAGGCCACCGTATGATGACCAATCATCACCACCACCACCACCACCGCCACCATCATCATCATCATCATCATCATCATCACCATCACCATCACCATCACCATCACGATCATCATCATCATCATCATCATCATCATCATCATCATCATCATCATCATCATCATCATCATCATCACCATCACCATCACCATCACCATCACGATCATCATCATCATCATCATCATCATCATCATCATCATCATCATCATCATCAATTGTTGGTTGTGCCTGGTGTCATGCGTAGATCGCTCTCAACCAGCCCGCATCATGACAGCCACAGTGATTCACCATAACCCACAATCCCTGGTGCATGCTGGCTACAGTGGCCATGGCCTTCAAACTAACCCAAGTTTCTACGCAGAAACCCTGGGATATTCACTACCTCTTCGCTAAGCCGATTAAACAGCTCACTCACTAATCATCAGGCACCAGCACAAGCGCTGGTGATGATAGAAGTAGACTCCAACAGCATCCCCAGCACAAGCTTCACACGAACAGCTGCTGACGTGTTGCAGCTTCACTGGAGGTCCATTTTCCAAGCCTTGCGGTGTGTCGGGGCCGCGACCTTGGCGGACCCCGATCTGCCAGACTCGTCTTGCGCGGCGTCAGTGGCTTGGCCATGCTGACGGCTCGCCAGGTTGAACCATCGCTCAACCATCCATTCATAGGAATTCGTATCCATTGCAGCGGCTAAGCATCCATGAACCCATCCACCAATCCATTGACCCATCCCATTAGTCATATCACTTCACCTCCATCAGTATCAACCAACCATCAATTAACAACGAGTTAACCATCAACTAACCATGAACTAACCATCAACTACTACCATTTGGTTAGGCCACTCCTGGTAGCTCCTGGCCTCGCTCCCCCTTCAAAGGCCGTTTCAAGGGCCAGAACGGGATATCCCTGGCTCCAAGCAGCTCCCAAAACACCAGCCAGACGAAGCATCATTCTTCGTCACCATCATTAAGCCTGCTTATTCAACCATTCTTAACCCATCATTCTTCTCATCCATCATTTATCAAATAACTACCATGAACCAACCATAAACCAACCATCAACCAACCATCAACCAACCACCAACTAAACACCAACCAAGCAACTTTCATCCACCACTTTTCACCCTCACATCCTGGCTGTGAAGTCACGGGAGCTACGGGCCCTGTTCTGCCAAGCGTTCGGCTTCCAACTTCTCCTGAGCCTCACGGAGTTGGAGCTGCGCCAGCTTGTGCTTGCCTCGGGCTGCCACGACTTCCACAGGGAGACGGGGATGGGGGGTTGGTGAGGGGTCCTGTGGCTGGTGAAGGATGGGTAGTTGCGGGGATGGTTAGTTGGAAATGTTTCGTATGATTGTTGATGGTCAATTCGTGGGTTGATGGATACGAGTGGTGAATCATGGTTGATGGGTGAACTAAGGGTGAAATGATGATTAGTTGAGGGTGAATGATGGTTGTTCGCGGTGAATTCGTGGTTTATTGATGGTTAATTCGCGGTTGATTGATGGCGAAAATGATGGCCAATTTGTGGTTGGTTGATGGTTGGCTGATGGTGAATGGTTGTTGGCGGATAGCGAATGCACATTATATGTTGATATATGTTGTAGATTGTTGTAGCGCCTCATGGATAATCATGGGAAATAGTAGCCGATCAATGCCGATGCTATAAGCTTTGGGTACCAGGTTCTTTTCTATGAAAAGGATTATCTCTATGGTCAGCTTTCTGACACATAAAGTAGTACCATAGGTCCCTTCGCGATTTTTTACTACATATGTGCGGGCTCAGAATACCCTGCTAGGTGAACACAAGTGACCAACATTGGTCTATAGTCCACATCTCAACGAAAATACCGGCGGGTTAAAACAGGTGCTTGCCAGCGGGAAAGCGACGGAAGGAATTTGCGACTCTCTTGGGATGTTCATCCATTCCTGGGCACGGATGAATCGGTATATTGCTTTAGGTGAGCATACCGGCAACGGACCCGGCTACGGGGCGATATGCCGAAGGATATGATCAGTGTGGCTAAAAGTGGGTGAAAATGGTTTGTAATGGTTGATGATGGTGAATAACTACAGTAATGCTTGTGGTGAATAACTACAGTAGTGCTATCAATGGTGGATGTGACTGAATAGACCATAAGCAGTAAGAACATCACTAACAATGACACTTTTGTTGTTTGATTCTCTGCGCAGAGAAATCGCTTGAAATGCTGGTTGGTCATATTCGATATCCCCCTATCCAGCGAACGCTCACTCCAAGATTGTGTGTGTCATAGCATTCCATGGACTTGTCATTTGTCGGGGGTGAGACACGCAGAATTGGATTGTGTGTGTCATAGTAATCGCGTTTCAGAACGCTCAACTTGGTGTATCATTGTTACATTGTCATTCTGGACATAGCTCAACTTGTCACTTTCTTGTCATTCTTGGTGTATCCCTTCCCCATCCTTGGTGACATAGGCTGACCAATGGACCAGCATGGCGATGGTCAGCTGACGGGTCACACATCTCATCGGCACTGCTGTACCGAGCGGCAGCGGAAGTAGAGGATGGGGCCGTCCACCAGCCGGGCTTCCTGCAAATGAGCACCTGGACGTGCGCTCCCCAGCCATATTCGCAATGGCTAAGGGTAAATTATGGTAGGAACTGGCACCCAAAGATGGCTGGCATTCACACAATGATGCCAGTCATTGTTCATGATGGTTCAGAATGGTTTGTGATGGCGACAACTTTCAAAAATCTGGTAAACATCATGCACCCCGAGATCAGTGCTGTTTCCCTAGCCCGACAAAGCACAGTGGTCCTTGGGCTGGTTGGGGTACCCCACAAACAAAATCATTTACCCCACAGTTGCTATAACTATCCCTGCCGTTGCTGCTTCCTATCCCCTGCTTGTTCGTACCTACTGTTGGTATAACCGCTGCTGCTGTTTAGCCTGCGCTCATCGGTGCAAACATATCACCGGAGGCGATCCAGCTGCCGTCCAAGTGGCAAGGAGTGCAACAGCAGCAGCACAGGCAATGAACCAGGCCTTGAGTCAGGCACCAAGGGAAGCAAAGGAAAGCGAGAACTGCCTGGTGGGTTGAATACAACAAGTGACGACAACGATAGGAATAATGGTACCCGAACATGAGCATAGATCATTTCAGTGAGTTATGAATATATTTCTATACACATATCATTGACAATTATGTCAATCACGCGACTCCTGCGCACATATGAACATAGAGATGCGCATGTTGCGTTGTCGATGGTGAAAAATGCATCTGTATACTGTATGTGACGCGGGGGTGCGTGTCGATGCGAGTTTTGATGCACACATGACTGCAACTACAACAATATGTCTCTGCATGTCATGTCTCTATCCATCCATCCGTCTGTCCGTCCGTCCGTCCATCCATCCATCCATCCATCCATCCATCCATCCATGAATCCATCTCTCTCTCTCTTGGTCGCCATGAGGTCTCCGGGCTCCGGTGGTGACACAACGTTGCATTCCACCACATTCCATACAATCATGCATAGTTAGAAACAACAAAAGCCGTTGGAGGTGAACCATCAAACTCTGATTTAGGCAAGGACACCACTGGGGCGTTTGCCGAGGTCCCAGCAATCCCTGTGGGGCTCCAACGGGATCTTGAAGGCTTGCCTGATACCTTCGGAGCGCACATTCCATTCATGTCATCAGCAAGCCCAAGCAACGGCACTCAATGGAGTGATACAGGTATGGACCAGTTGCTTGGGTGAAACCTATGGCAGCATTCAATGGCTTGGTGATGCTTGGTGACCAGTTGCTTGGGAAAATGTATGGAAACCATTGCAATAGTGTAGGGAAGCCCATTGGAAAATGCATGGAAACCCTTGGAAAATGTAGGGAGGCGAAACCCATTGGAAAGCCACACCTTCCGCCTGGAACTCGGCTGTCCCATCTCCCAACACGTGGCGGCTGCACGGTAGCGAGCATAGAAGTTGAAGCACGGAAAGCAGCAGGGGCACAGCGCGTAGGCCCCTAAGACCTGGCACCGGTACCACCACCTGCATCCAACAGCACTGGAATGGGTGGAGAACAGCCATGGGTGGTGGTTGGTCGCCACAACGTCATGAAAAATATGTGTCAACCAACCTACCTACCTACCTACCTACCTACCTACCTACCTACCAACCATTGAAGCTTATATGTTTGGGAAATGTTCAAGAAAATGTTTGAAACCACCAACCAGGTTAGGCAAATTCCTTGTTGAATTGTTGCTTGATCTCAGATCAAATCCCATGATGGGCTGGTTGAAACCCAGTTCCACCCTGCAAATTGACACCGCTCATGACTTCCCCCCGTGATCTGCACCTTCCAATAGGTTTGCCACTCTGGGACGCCCAGGGTGTGCCATGTGTCGGCCTGGACATGTCCGTGGTTTGCTTCAGTCACGCGCGGTTCATCTGAGCAAATGGGATGCCATAGGGCAGGGGAAGCGGCCGCATTGCATTTACAAATCGTTTCTGGTTGATTGCTGAGGATGAGTGTGAACTATATAGTTGCATTAGTTGTAGGACATGGCTGTGAAAATCATGACAAACATATTCTTCCGCACACATGTCGGTTACGAGGGGTTGCCGCCCTGCAATTGATAGCTCGATGCAGTCCGGACAAAATACACGAACCTGCATGAAACTAAGAACTAACTAGCAAGAAAAGAACTGATAGTTACAAACTTTGATCTTGTGACTGTGTGCTTGTGCTTCAACTTTGATTCGTTGTTGCTCGTATCCACAATTTGCTTGTATAAATTAATATATATATATATACATATAAATTTGTTGGTTGGACTCAAGCTCTGGTCAGCCTCGTTTCAATATGGCCAACCGCGCCCCCCATTGGTAGGTGCTTCCGAAGATTTTCTGTGGGATGTTGTTTTAAAAATAGCCTGCAAGGTCCGTTGCCAAGTGCCATCCTATCTCCGGCGAACCCTGAACCCTGCAAGACCATACCCCGCTCCTGGCGACATATGGGGCACAGCATGTATGCCAAGCAAAGGTCCGGATCTTCGCAAGGAGAACATAGGCCATCCACCCCCTGAGTCAGAAGACCCAGGTCCCACAGGATGCTGTGATGAAGCTCGTGTCATCTTAGTGGTTGCGAAAGCTGCTTCGCACTGCCAGGGACAACAGGCTTCTACAAAAGTTAACATATTGAGGGAGGAGCATCCGTGTTCATGCGCATTCTTACATTTCAATCATGAAAGAATGGCACCACCCTGGCGGAATTTGGCTCCACAACATGATTCAACATGGCTGGCACCCTTGAAGCTCTGCTCCATCTCGCTGTGTCCCCAACCGCGCCTGCTTGCGGTTCACTCGCCGACCTGCCAGGCACTGGGTACAGGGTGCCCTTGGTCCCCAAGGGGCTGCTCAGGCTTGGGCCTCCCATACCCATCTGCGTGGGTTGCTTGAGGGTGTCCTGGCGGAGGTGTGGCAAACGATGCAAGCGTAAAAGCTGACATAGTGGCTCGCAAGATCCATAACTGGCTGATAGCGTTTACTTGTATGTGTATATATGTATACATACTTTCAAGTGCGTGTGCGACTATCTGTAAATATCTGGCGGATAGTGCAATGCAAAAAACAACTAGCTGACTAGCTCATCATGGCCAGAACCTCCATAGAGATGGTTCTGAAGTACTGACTAGCACAAAAAGTATCTGCTGAATTCTCTCTCTCTCTCTGTCTCTCCAGCGCCATCACTTATCTGCTGAATTGGGGCACCTGAATTGGGCGACAGCCCTATCCGACGCTCGAAGCCCAGTCCCTGCATTTCAAACAAACAGCTCTTGGGATGGATCCCAAAAGCCGTCTGGACTTACAAAGGCTTGTTGCATTTGTTGGTCATGGTCATGGTTCTCATATTACTTCAAAACAGCACCAAACACAAAAGGGAAAAAAAACAAATAGAAAGGCACGCTACGCCAGCAACAAATAGCAAACCTCCAAGTTTGGGGGCGCCAAGGATTGTGGGCATATGTGGGCATCAAATAAAGCTCGTTCGCCAATGCTTCTGGTTGGCTCGATCGCACCCTTCGGCGATCTCCTCCTCGTGCACCGTGAAACCTGGAGGCTCCCAGCGTGGGTCAACAGTGACAACCAGGCAGCTGGGCATGGCCCCAACTGGTCCCAAACCGCTCCATCTAACGATGCCCTTCGCTCCCTCCTAATCCGTCATCGCTGGTTGTCATCCTTCAGTTGGTTGCATTGTGTTGCGTCCTACCCCTGCTTCTGACTAGAACGCTTGGGAACACTATCAGCTTAGCTGCTCACCAGTCTGACTCTAGTTGCCACCATTCCTTCGCCCAGATTGTGATAGCTCATCACCTACTACTGGGTATATGGTGGTTTCTCAAAATAGGGGTACCCCCAAAATGGCTGGTTTATTACTATAAATGACTATTAATGGATGATTTAGGGGTACCCCTATTTTGAGAAACCACCATATGGCTGAGAGCATAAGTGCATCTGGTTGGTTGGCTGGCCACCCACGGGGCGGTGCCAGGTGAGCTTAGGCAGTTCGGTCATCATTCGCGTGGCCTGCGGCCTTGGCTTTCTTGGCAGCTGCCTGCGTGATGATGGCAGGCTGAGAATGATCTACGATGATCTATGTTTAACACTGCTCATATGACCAACGAGACATGGATGATGCGGATGAGGATGAGGTGTACAGTAAATATTTTCCACATGCCCGATCTGCTCATGACATGGTGATTTACATCGCAGGGATGTTGTGGATATCTGTTGCATATCGAATCGGAAGGGGAAGCGACACTCCCTTGACCGGCATTCAACAGCACATCCGCCTTCATGATGTACTTCCAGGAGCTTCAATACATGTGAGTATGACCATCCTGGCTCTACTAGCGACAAAGGAAAAACATGGAAGAACCACGTCAAGGTACGCGCTTCAGATGGCTAAACCAATAGAATGCACCCTCAGCCGCCGGGCACTCGCCTCGGCACGAAGCTTCTGCGCGTTGATGTAGATCAACCTAGGGCTGCCCCATGGTGCTGTCAGGCCAGCGGATTGACGTACAGGACGGGACCGGAGGCGGTAGCAAAAGGCAGCCAGCGTTGGTGGTTCTGAAGGGGAGCCTGTGCACCCGGAGGCCGGAAGGAAACTCATCAATAAGCAGAAAGAGCCAGCGAACAACCGAACCAACTGACCAACTAAACCAACTAACTAACCAAACCAAACCAAACCAAACCAAACCAAACCAAACCAAACCAAACCAACCAGCCACCCGACCAACCAACCAACCTTGGCCAACACGAGTAACAAGTGCTATCAAGTGCCGTCGAGCAGCTCCCAGGAAGTGGTGCCCTTCCCCCCCAGCCAATGGCCTCGCGCATCGGCAGCCCGACATGGCAGGAAGATTTCTGAGGACGGCTGGAGTTCTCAGTCCTTTGAGGTGACGATTTCTAGTAGCATTGTCGGACGTCACCTATATGTGAGCTGATGAAAAATTACCATTGTTAGATGTTCTTCCATATGTTTACCCCATGGTTGCATTACAGGAGTGGAAGAACATCTAACAATCTAACATCTAATTCCCAGAAATTACCATTGTTAGTTGTTGCATATATGGCTATGGGTCAAAACCCTGTACCCCTGGTTCCCATGATTAACCATTGTTTTCCCTATTGTAGTTGCTTAATATTGATGGTTAATATTGACCCATATCCATATCAGCCATTGTTAGTTGTTATCACCCAACGGTACTGTTCCACCTGATCATCTGATGGCTGTGATCGCGGAAGCGCCTTGGAAGGGCTTTGGCAGATCGGCCACGTCAAAGGTCAAACGGCCCTGCGGCCGCTGAGGGACGGGCCGGTTGGTGGGGCACCCCGGTGGAGGAGAACAGCTGTAGCAGTGCTGGCAACATTCGGGGGTTTCTCAAAATAGGGGACCCTAAAAATAGTTGGTTTAGTATGGTTTAATACTATAAATGACTAATAGTGGATGCTTTTGGGGCACCCCTATTTTGAGAAACCACCATTTATGAACCCCTTGTAGGAATCAACGTTTCTAGACCGCCACTAGAATCAGAAATCCAATTTTTACTCGTAGAGTGGGATCAATGAGCTTCACACATGGAGAACAAATGATGCATTGTTGTTCAATGAGGTCCCCCCACACACAGTGAGAAAACTTCAAAATTACAAAGTCCACATGTCAGCAAGACAAGCAAAAAGTGTTGTCCTTCACCCTTAAACCTAGCGCGGGGCCCTGGGTTATTGTTGGATGGGATAAGCTTCCAATTGGATGTTCCAAGCACTGGAACCAACCCAGCACGGCTCCACCTTGCCAACCATGCAAACACCTTGGCTGCACATGGCAACGGCAGCTGATGCATGATGACTTCCATTCAGCCAAAAATTTCAATGCCCAGAACAAAGTGACCAAATGACTGCTGACAGGTCTACATCCCTAAAACGACTGCAGCTGTGCTATGTTGCATCCTTTCCAAAACGCCATGACCTCTCAAGACAAGACATCCCATCATTGCTGAAATTTAAGCTGATGGAACAGCCTCCCCCAAAACCCGAGCGGCTTCATCACTGCCAGAACACATCCTGGCAGCATGTCCAGCCAAGAGCTGGCTGAATGCAGTCGTCAGGAAATATCGACAGGAAATAGTCATCAAATAAAATGTGGTTGTCCATGTTTGTCATCATTACCCGCAGTCGGCCGGTAGTTTGTGCTAAATAAGTTCGTCATTAGTTTCCCTTGTCACCAATCGCTATCCGCTGTTGATCCTTGTCCCCTACTGATGTCTCATTGTTTCACCATTTTCACCGCTTTCTCTCAGATGTTTGAATGCCCCAGCAACAGCAACACGCCCTGCTATCAAGGAACAGGTGTAGATACACCCCAGGACCACCAACATCACACCACTCGAGACGTAGATGGAGATCTGCGTGTACCTCGCCGACCGTGCAGCAAAAAGGCAGCCACCCGGAGGGGTCCCCAATCCCTTGGTTGCCAACACCAAATCTGGTGGCGGGCCCATTCATGGCCACAGTTCATCGCTGGCACCACAAGTGGGCTAGGACCATTGTCAAACATGTCAACCCTTATGATGAATCACCACCCTGAGCAAACACCGCCCAGTGTCCCAAACCATTATTTCACCATTGACCATTGCTCAAGCAGTATGTCAAGCAGTATGCCAAGCCCTCCGAAGCACTACTTTAAACGAATTCAAACCACATCAAGCACTCCATCCCTTGGCATGCAGCACGCCTTAGCCATCATTAACCATCAACACCCATCCACCATAACTTGCCATGCTGTTTAACCTGTATGAATCCAGCATGAACCACTACCAAGCGCTACCAGGTACCATCCACCCCGCATCAGCTGATCAACCCTTGGTCACTGGGTGACGTTGATGCATGTGGGCACCGTTCCAAGCAGCTCGCCATCACCTCCCAGAACTCGTCAGCAGAGTTCATTGAGCTAAATCATCCCCAGTGATTCGCAACTGATATACAAAATTGGGTATATGTAATCCCCATTGGTGATTCATAAATTGGTTATATGTAATCCCCATTGGTTTGCTGTATGTGATCACTTGACTCTCTCTCTCTCTCTCTCAATCCACTTCATTTTTTGTTTATTCATTCATTTATCTATTTATCTATCTATTTACTTGTTTATCTATTTATGTATTCGTATATCCATTTATTTTTAATTCACTTGGCATTTCTGCTTGTTTTAGATACCAGGCACGCGCATGCTCAGCACTCAGCGCCCATACATGTTGCATGGGACCAGGTGGGGAGCAGCCGATACCCCACAGAATTCGCTGATTCCATGCTTACTGGCGAGCGATGTCAAGTTCTTCCGGGCAATGACTGGCCAATACTTACGCCATTGACTACCATGCTTTGGTTAGCCAAATGGCCAATAGCTATAATAAGGTAACACATATCAAATAGTGACTACGTAGGAAACAAATAAGTAACCAATATCTATGCTCATTATTCATTGATCACCTATTGGTCACATTGGGGATTAACACGATTACAGCAACAATAAACGGTCAGCTATCAAGGCATTGGTTACAGTAACTCCCTCTGCAAGATCTAAAGTATTACGAAACCCTAGCTGCTAAAATTATCATCTCTCTCTCTCTCTCTCTGGGGTATTTTATGGCGTAACTGTGCGATGATATTGTTAGCTATACGTAGTTTTGTTGCTTATCATCCCACATTTTTTGGTTGGTGAACTGCTTGACCCATAGCCATGTAGTTGGTATATCCCTGGTTAGTTATCATCCCCCATAGCCATGTATAGCTGGTATATCCCCTACTATTGTTGCTTATTAGCCCCTACTATCCACCATTAACCAGCTAGTTCACCATGGTTGTTGCTTGCTTCACTGCTTGACCCAGCTCGCCCTACAGCCATGGCGTCATGCCCGCACCACTAGCGCGCTAGCTCGCGCCTGCCTTGGCACACCAGGTCTTGTTCTCCTCCCACAAAGCCTGGCCGCACACCCGAGGAGCACAAGGCGCCAATGCGTTACAAATGGCATAGCCACCAGAAATCCTGGGGAAAATGATGGCTAATTGATTGGTTAATGGCTAATTACTTCATGGCTAATTAATGGCTAAATGGCTATTGGTTAATAATGGTCAATGGTCAATTAATATGGTTAGTTAATAATGGTTAGTTAATAATGGCTAACCAGATGATGATGATCATAATGGTGATTGGTTAGTGGTAAATGGCTAGTTAATGGCTAATAATGATTATGATGGCTAATTAATGATATTAATGGCTAATGATGATGATTGATGACATGGTTAGCAAACAATGTTTTATGGTTAGTTCATGGTTCGTCATGGTTGTTGATGGTTATTGGTTGGCTAATAATGGGTGATGGTCAATTCACGGTTATCATCTACCAACATGGATGGTTATTGATACTCTTAACTACTACCCCCTCCCCACCAGGAATGTAACTTTAGAATACTTTAGATCATTTTTCTGGGTCTAAATTGTCTAAAATCAAATTCCCTAAGGTCAACCGTGGCAAAACGTGGGGCATTCTAGACCCTGATATAGAGACTGATGATGTCAGACCCCTTGCTGCCAGAGTAAGAATTAGTGATCTATACGCCATCAAGAGAAACACGTTTAAAATATACAGAGAGAGAGAGAGAATCACTACTACCAAAAAACAGCAATAAATCCTGATTGCCAAATCACAAAACCACTAACTTCTAAAATCAACCATGCCTCAAGTAATATCATAATAAATCAGCAAATGCACAAACCGCATCAACCAGCATCATTCTATCACAACATCTGCGTTTGCTGCAGTCGATATGGCCTATTAGGGTCTAAGATGGTTGACAAGGGTGTCAATTTGTCCCGCATTCCTGTCAATGTTAGCAACCATGAATGAAAATGTTGGGGCTGAAGCCCATGAACAGCAACAACCACAACGATGCACATAGAGGATTAGTGAGTGATTGTGCCCCTTGGTTCTGCTAGAACATGGTTAGAAGAGGGGTTTCGATGTGCTTTTCCCTGCGTCTTGTTCATCCTTCAATCCATGTTGCAGCAGGCAAGCAATTTTAGATCCACCCACGGAGCCATATAGCCCTCAAAAGGGCAAATGACACCGACTTGATCACTTGAATGCTGGAGTCTGGAGTCGATATGATTTGTTAGGGTCTCAAATGGTTTGTGCTGGCATTGATTTGTCCTGCGTTCCTGTCGATGTTAGGCACAACAATTTCAGAAAAATGAAAGAAAATGGAGCTGAAGCCCATGAACAGCAACAACCATAACGATGCACATAGGGCGTTTGCAGATGTTGGATGTTGACAGATTTCATAAGGTTCAGTCGATTAGTGATTATGCCCCCTTGTTCTGCCAGAACATGGTTTGAACATCGGGTCTGATGTGCTTTTCCATGGGGCTTGTTTATCCCTCATTTCCTTTTTGCGGGAGGCAAACCATTTTAGATCCACCATGATCCACCCATTGAGCCATATATCCCTCAAACAGACAAATGACACCAACCTGATAATTTCCTGGCTGAAGTCAGTCTAGTTTGAAATATAGCCAAAAAACACATCCATACATGACGAGCACGAAGAGGTCTAGAGGGGGTACCTCAAAAAGGTTTAGAATGGGACCCATACCATCCAATACCCCAGTCGACTCCCTCCAGCCTTTTGCCCTGGGGGGGTCCCAATCTAGACCCCAAGTACTTGAGGGTATGGTTGCAATGGTTGTGAATAGCGGATAATTGTGGTTCGTCACGGTGGTTCTGAATCATGGCGATCCTTATTTTTTGCCTTTGCGAGCAAAATGTCTCCGTCCCATGGCTGCTCTTAGCGCAGCCACCAATGCATGGAGAAGGATTAAAGCGTTTTCGATGTCAACTCCGGTCTCCATCAGCGAGAGCTGTACTTCAACCTTGCCACACTCAGCTGTCAGAAGCTTCTGGGTGTGTCTCCACTACTTGTAGGCTGGCTCAGGTAGCCCCAGCCCCAGTCAACACCCTCACAACTTCAACGTGACCCGCCTCAGCTGCTATACACACGGGTGTGTATCCGCTGCGGCTCGCCCGCGCGGGCCAGCTTCAGTCAAAGCCCTCACGACTTCAATGTGACCCTCCTCAGCTGCCACAAACAAGGGCGTGTCTCCCTTGTCACTTGTAGCCTGGTTCAGGTCAGCCCCAGCCTCAGTCAACATCCTTACAACTTCAACGTGACCCTCCTGAGCTGCCACAAACAATGGCGTGAATCCTTTGTCACTTGTAGCCTGGTTCGGATCAGCCCCAGCCTCAGTCAATGCCTGCACGACTTCAATGTGGCCATTGTAGGCGGCCTGAAGCAAGGGCGTGGTTCTATCGCCCGCAGCCTGATTCATGTCAGCTCCAGCCTCAAGCAACAGCCGCACAACTGCAAGGTGACCATTGCAGGTCGCCACGTGCAACGGCGTTTGGCCCGTGTGAAGCATGGCACAGTTCACTTCAACTCCAGTGTCAAGGAGCAGAGCGACACTTTCCTGGTGCCCATTGAAGGCTGCGCAAAGCAATGGTGTCCAACCTTCATCTCCTTCATCTGGAGCATCTTTTCTTGCACCCGCTTCAAGCAGCAGCTGCATGGGTTCAACGTGTCCATTGAAAGACGCATAGTGCAGTGGCGTCCAGCCATCTTCACCCGCAACGTTTGGACTGCGAGGCTCTCGGAGCAGCTTTTCGAGCACCTGGACATCGCCATCCTCAGCTGCAGCTATCATCTTTTGATCTTCCACGCCGGGCGGCCAACACTCCAACAGCACCAGCTTGATTTTAACCGGTTCTGAAGTCAAAACCTCACCATCTTCGATTTCGTTTGACCAATTTTCCCTCAAGAACCTCTGCCGAAATCTCGGGACGCCCACCTTTGCTGCAATTATCTCCTTGATTTGTCTGGCTGTCTTGCCTTCATATTCTTCAATGACTGCTAGCGCCTCACCAGTCACTGCGGAGTACACTGAACACATGGGAGGCCGCTGAGATGTTTGAGGATAGAACCTTGAAAATCCATCTCTCTTTGCATATCTTGAGCACTAGCAACTTGGGCAATAGCAACATTAGAGATCATAGGGAATGTGATGGTTATTGATTGCTCTTGATAGTGATGGTTGTAATTAACAAATACCCCACAAATATCCACAGATAATCTGTCCCCCCTACGAAATACCTCAAACAGAAATCCTGGTTCTCTGGGAAACTATATGATTCCAGGTGGCCTGGATGCTTCAGTGTGAAAACTGGTGGAACTATCGACCATCGTGAGCCATCATGAGCCACTCTCAACCATCACTATGCGCCGCCAGCCAGGACGACTTAGCTGGGGGCCAGGCAGCAGGCATGCATTACAAGGGTGAAACTAAACAGCGGAAGATGCACAATGTGGACTCCAGTGCTTCCTTCCAACCATCATTAACCATCCTTAACCATCATTAAATGCATGACTAATCATTAACCATTATCAACTAAACCATGATTAACCATTTACTATGGTTCAGCATGACCATGTCATCGCCCAACCATCATTAACCATGACTCACGGTTCCCATTCTCTTCCTTAGCATCACCCAGCCATCCATTGCAGCAGCGGCACCTTCTCTGCACCGCGCCGTGCAGGTTTGACCTTCCTGGCAGGTGGTGAGTTCAGCATAGGAATGGTTGGGCGTTAAGCAATGGTTGATTCGGGGTGATGGTTTTCTGTTGGTTGTAAAATGGTTGATTCATGCTTGATTAATGGTTATATAATTAATGGTTGATTGACTTGGAATGGTTGGGATGGTTGGAACAGTAGTTACGGTTAAAGGTTGATGGTTGGTTGGAATGGTTGATAAGTGGTGGTTTCTCAAGCCAGTTTGGGTAAGCCAAAAAAAGGTTGGCTTATTAAAAGAATAATTCATATGACGTGATAACCGGGGATACCCCTATTTTTAAAAACCTCCACTTGGTAATAACCAACCTTCGAATGTGTAAATTGTAGTATAGGTGAGATATTGATCACCGCTCCCGTAGATTCTTGTTTTGAATAGATGTGGGTTTGCTACAGGTTGAAAGGTGGGCAGCAATCAACCGTAGAATTGGTACACCCAATGAACCAACAGTTGGTGTTTCCGCACCGAACCGCCAGCAGTAGATAAATAAAGAGGATTCACCACCAAGCTTTCCGACCAATGACTAAGGTACCAACGAGCAACGACCATCCAGAATCCCCTGCCTGGGTCTAGGGCAGGTGGTGTATTCGTTTCTTGGGCGCAAACATCTTATGGATGAGGGGATTGATAAGGGTGCGGCCTCGCAGCCAAGCGGCATGAACCAAACAATCGTTCTGAAAGTGGCAGTTTGGTTTGAGATGTTGGGCCCGCAGCGACCTAAGCCTCGCAGGGCCCACGGCCCAAGGCCCCAAAACTACCAGGAGCTTCCTCACCCAAAGGTGAGCCGTACAAAGGAGATCAAAGGAGCAAGGAAGTTGCCCTCATACGCTTAGTTTTGACAACATAAAAATATGTAAAAATGCACTTGGCAAGGGAGTGAGCCCAGCAACCGTGAACAATCGTGACTTGGATTCACAACAGCACGGCAGTGAACCAGTAGAGCCTGGCAGTTCAGGCAGTTCATTGGTCGAGTCTATGCCATGGCTATGGTTGATCCCCGTTGGCTTCATGTGCTATGGTCAGCTCGGCCAGCGTTGCCCCGTTTCTGCAGCCTGACCATCCCAAGGTCCCAGGGTTGGTGCTCAATTGCCACAACCACCCACGGCTTTGCCATAATATTGACAAAGTTAAGATACAATTTTTGCCCATCAACTTCCCGTGGGGAATGCCAAGCCATACTCATCATCAGCTTTAAGTAGTTTGAAACCATTACTAGCCAACCATTACTAGTCTTAAACCATACCATTAACTAGTCTTGGACTATTTAAACCATTACTAGCCACATTCCAAGCTGTTCAGCGTCGTTTTTCACCATTCACTCGTCAAATTTCAAGTTGTTCAGCGTCATTTTTCACCATTCACTCGTCACATTACAAGCTGTTCAGCGTCATTTTTCACCATTCACAACCTTTGCCCTGGCTTCCTCCGGAGGACCCGTTGACCCGTTGACCCGCCCACCTTGAGCCCCACCACTGGAAGGCCATCGCAGTCATTCACCAAACCTGGACCTGGGGCCATGGCAGGCCATGTGCACCCCATCCGCATGGAGGTGGACCCTGCGGTACTTTAACATAGCAATGGTAAATCACCATATGTTCAAGAGAAACCCTGGGAAACCATCATCAATTGGTGGATTTTCCAGCCAGCCATGTTAGTTTACCAGAGTGTACCCTGCGGAAATCTAACATAGCGATAGAAAATCCAAGAATTATTGGATGGTTTTTCAAGGGTGTCTCTACAAAATAAGGCGATTTCCATTGCATTCCATTGCTATGTTAGATTACCTCTCTCTTGCTGGGCCTGTTTACCTGTTAACACCTGTCAATATCCATCAACTATGGTCAAAGGTTTGGACATGTTGATTTTTGTCTTCCATGTTGGTTTGCCAAGGGATAGTTGTATTACGTGACCATGTTTTACCAACTCTGGATGTCGCATATCAACTATTCTCGACATCGATGCGTCCGTAGCCGCGGGGTGACGCAGTTAGTCATCGGCAGCAGCCACACCAAGCCCCAACGAAGAACGCCTTGAGAGGGTCACAACCGGCTACCATACCTGTCATTCTGCACATCCCCATCCCCCCATCTTGGGATATCTGGGGTACCACGAAGATCGTACCAGGGGCGCTAGATTCATAGTTGACTAATTTGCCTTCACCCAAGCATTGCTAAAAGAACTCGCTGCAAGCGCAAGCTAACACTGGTCTTCCCCCAGCTGGTGATAAGATGCAATAGGAATCCCCAATAGACCACATCATTCGTAGAATCCAACACCCAACCAGACTTTTGGTGGCTCAATTCCACCCAGTGCCCGCGCAACCAAAGCACCACCAGGCAAAGGTCTGCATGAGATCGGGACCACCTCATCACTGGCAGGACTCGGTCAATGCTTGGATGCTTTAGCAAACTCCCGCCCTAGGTTTGACTGGATACCATGGCATGCACTTGATGACACAGTGCCCCATTCGAAGGAGCCAGGCCCGCTAGGGGCTCTTGGGCTCTCTTTCGCTTTTGTGGACAGGGAGCGGCATTCAAGCGTTGTATAAGCGTTGCCATAAAGTCTCAGGTTGCTCACAGCTTTTTCACATGATCCACAAACTACACATAAGATTGGAAAACGATTAATAAATCAAGCGGCCCTGCTAATGTGGAGTAAAGCCGCATATTCCTAGTGAACCGCCCCAAAATACAAGTTGACTTTCTTGTACATTGTCCACCGAATCGCCATCCAGACTCTGGGGCTCCAAGGCCAATGGCGCGCCCAAAAGGCCAGTGGAGCCTAGCAGAATCGCTGGCTCACAATCTGACGGTGCGAAAAAAAAACACTGGCCCACGGGTGATGTGCAATCGAGGAAGCAAATGGATTTGGCAAAGTGAAAATTGGAAAAGAAGAGTTCAACCCAACAAAGAGAGTTTTTGGTCATTGCTGAGTTGAGACCACAGGTCAACCACCGAGAACGAGTAATTTGCCAAGCTGATCTGTACAATGCCCTTGGCGTGAAAACCCCGTTTTTTGCAACCCAGCGATACTCGCAAGGAGTTTAGCAATGTCACAGCAGAGATGGCATCCGGTTCTATGGTCATTGGGCACGCCCCCGCGCCTGGTAAGTCCCAGTTGTGAGCGAATTGCCAGCCTGGCATCGGAAACTCACTTGGAACTTGGGGAGGACACCAGGCCACTGTGGTGGCAACTTGGATGATCCATACTGCGAATAGTGATGATCAGTGCCAAGCCAGCTGTACAATATTGTGCAACTGCAAGCATTTTGATACCCACGATCACCCCTGTTAACCCCAATGGTGCCCAGCAGGTTCCCCGCCAAAAGAAAAGTAAAATTCTGGACGGTTTAACATTCACGCGTACATCTTTTTAGCAAGGCCAATTGTTGTTCATGTCCCTCGCTTCTTACTCCACTTCTTTCCTGCTATTCATCATTTGTGGCCGGTATACTCAGGAATTCTGCAGCTACCGTTTCATTAACACTGACCATCTCGAGAGGTGTTGATATTCACCAGGTGTTCAGGGCGCAGGGTTGGACCCCATGATGCGAGATTCACTCTATGATACGACCAGCATCAACCATCCATACTTGAAAGGAAAAGACCATCCGTATATCCATCGTGTTTGTCGTTAGTATTCCTCCCACTGCCTGTATCATCATGATTTCAAGCAGTAGCAGTGGAAGTTGTTGCATGATCCTTCTAAGTATTGGTAGATGTTTGTTCCTACTTTCGTTGAGGACCTCTATATCAGGTCAGGATAGGTCAGGGCACTCCTGAGCGCCACCTTGGGATACCATGGGATCCGCACCTGCACCGTCCCAGACGTCCAACCGGAGCTGCTCAGCCCGGCAACAGGACACCTGTTGCAGGTACGCTACTCGAATGCCACACGTGCGCGAAGGATGAAAGGGGCAGCTTGGGACAGTCATGTGCATAGCTTGGGACAAAAAAAAACCTATGTTTGCAGTTCCGAGCCAAAAGTGGGCAACCAGCTGGTTTCTACCATTGTTGTTCGGGGTGGGTTACCTATAATTTTCTGCAATGATCCTAAATCTATACAGAACCCGTCTGCATGTGCAGGTGAAGTGACGAAGGCAAGGACGAACAAACACGTCTGTGGGTGTGTGATATATCTGCACGTATTTGGGGGCGCATGTGCATATATGGATACGCATGAAGAGAGGAAAGAAAGGGAAATATCACATGTTTAAAAACAGAGTTCCTTTAGAACCTTTCCCGTTCAAAATGGCTAGGCCAGTGGCGACTGTACCTCTTTACAGGGTTACCTTGATATCATCAACCATCAAACCATCACTTCTCATCCTTTACCAACATTTAACCATCACTTCTCATCATTTACCAACTCATTGCTATTAGGCTATGAAGTAAACTTCAGCTGTGGCTCACCATGGCTACCACAGCACCCCACCTCACTCTGCTGCAGCCGCACGCAGCGTAGCACTTCAGGTTGCGGCAAGACGATGCCCAACCAGGCCTGAGTAGCGCAGCTTGCAGCTTGGTAGGGGGTGGTTGGAGTTGACTACCAGCAGTTGGAGCTACTTGTAGCGGTCAGCGGTTGCTGGTAGCGGTTCGAAGTTCATAGGGGTTGATAAGGGGTTAATCGCCGGCAAGATCAGCTTGCAAAAGGCTTGCGACCAGCTTCCAACTGTGGTGGGGTATAAGAAACAGAAAGGTCAGACTTGGCTCAAAAATCGGTCAAGTTGTCCTTCACAATCATCCAGCTCATTTGGTAAAAATGTGAAACCTCCTGAGACGATTTCAGATATGTCGAGTGCGTAGGAACAATGAGCCCGCTTGAGTAGGAGAGAATTCACTTGGGCAGGTTCGTGGAGATCAAATGTGGCTTCTTGGCAACGACTGACGACGACGAAAACAACCACAACCACGAGAACAACAACTATAATGGTACAGTCATGGCTACAAAGGTAACAAAAAGTATCAATGAACACAACTATAATGTTGTATAGCGGTTTAATCACCTTTTATCAACATTGATCGCCATTTATCACCATTGGTTGGATGTCATAAGGGTCGAAAAGTCCCTGGAAATCCATCCCCAGACTCCAGGTTCGCCCCTGTTTCTTGGCAGTTTCGCAGCAGGGCCCCCAGAGAGTTTCCGCTGGGGGCCTTGGCCCGGGCCAGGCGATCAACCAGGGAATTAGTCGCTGGTAGCAACATACTGCGTGTGCCCAACAACGATAGGGATCAAACCGACAAGAGTAGGGGGATAATAATAATATGGTGGATGAATAAATCGCCTGGGGCCACCAGTCAAGGAGAGTAGGGGATAGTAGGGGTGTAAACAACTCACCATCGATTGCGCCATGTTGACGGTTTGATTTGCAAACATGAATCAATAATCAGGAGTGGTGGTGCTAAAGATTGATCTCCCATAACAGACCTCAGATGAGCTGCGTAGAAGCAAACAACGGTTCGCTCCGGTGTTTTTGATACGAGGAAGTTGTTGAGATCTATGTGTATATTAGTAGACTCATAAAAGGCCGCGATGATAAACAATGATTCAATGATAACGTGTTAAGAACGATCACAGGAATAACAACCACAAGGACTGAAGGATAGCATCAACTCTCCTGACCTGTAATCGCTGAAGCGCTATTTGAAAAAATCCTCTCAAGTGGGTATGGGTTTCAATCAACAATGCAAGCCCATGCGGAATCGAAACTGCCAACCTGAGGAATTAATTTTATTGCCAGCATTGTCATCATGGCGACTTGACAAGAACGATATTGTTCTCTTTCGCACTAGCTGAGGTCTATCGCAGTCAAGAATCTCTCATAAGGCCGCGGGTCAAAACCCAAAAGCCCACCTTGCTCAAATCTGGTCTGAATGGTTAGCGAGCACCAGCTTTTTTCGCTTTTTTGGTCTTTTCATCGATCTGTTTTGGTGGGATTTGCTGCTGGGCCCCACGCCCACAAATTGCACAATATGAAGAAAAGTAAATAAAAGTCACGAACGGACGGCCATGGTAGATGGTCCCAACTTGTCATAGCCCTGGCCCGGCTTTCACGCTATGTACAATGGCGGAGGTGCTGAAGTCGACGGCAGCGTTTCAGCAGTCAACCAGCAGAGTCACTTGCCTCACAGGCTGTCGCCATACCCTGCTGGAACCTAAAAATGGCCCAGAATGAATGGCTGGAAAGCCTTATGAATGGTTGATGATGGTGAGCGGCACCTCAATAAGCCGTCTGTTGTTGGGCTGGGGGATTCGCCATACCAATTGTTAGTGTCCACGGCCGAGTCTGTTGGCGTTTTGAGTGCGAAACTAGCGATGCGGCTGCAGCACCCTCGGGTATAACAAACCAAACTGATGGCCACCCCTGATGTCCAGTGGAAATCCAAGAACGATTCCCAGCACTCAATTGATATTCATGAGAAGTCCCGTGGCCACGTCATGACACGAGGCATGATTCCTGGTCCAATTGACAATGGAACTCCTCAGAATCAATATCACGGTGATCACTCATGATCACTCGCTTTGCTGATGTCCAATCATGCGCAACTACCCGAATCTGTGAACATCAGTTTTGATGTGGATTTCCGCACATTTACGATTATTCATGTCCACATATGGGCCCTTGTGGAACATGAATGCGCAAAGACACGCACAAGTCTTGCAGATATGTTACATGCACATTGTATGATATTCATTGATATTGTATGTATTATACGTTTGCGCATCCCAAGGTGTGGTTGTGACAACTTCGCTGCCCCACCTCACTGGCAGAGGAGTGCACTTCGCCCGACTCTTCGCTGCTCAGCGTCGGCGCACCGATCCTCGGCAAAGCAGAAGTGCGGGGGGCCCACCTTTGACTTTGGGGGAACCCCCCGGGCTGTTTAGGGGCATAGCCAGCATAGAGTTAGAAAGACGCAGATGTATAGAGCTAGCGAATAGATAGGACATATAACCAGGCAAACACAAACCAAGACAAAACGTTGGAGTGAATGCAGGGGAATGTCTTTGTGTCTGTGGTGTACCTGCGGGTGTCTGAGACGCTTCTGGGATCTCACCATGATGTTGGCTCTGCTGGTTGGTTACTTTTGCTATGGGTTGGTTGTTGGTCATATCTTGGTTCTTTTGGTACCCCATATTGGTTGAAACTGACATCACACGGAATCACCAGTTATAGTTATAGCAGATAGTTTGGTACAGTAGTTGCTTCTATCCCCACCGGGTCTCTGCCTCAAAGCAGGTGGTGCTCCTCCGCACATAAGTGATTCATACATCTTGTCTTCTGACAACTCAACCCTGGAAAAGATGGTACAGTAGATGATGGCAACTTATATCGGCTTATCCCGCAAATATGATTTCCCCACTGAAACAATCCCGAACTAATCACGAAACATCTACTCAGATGATGAAGCTTCCCAGTCTTGAGAGTGCTGCCCGTGAGACTGTCCAAAACTATCTGAGGCTCATGGTTACAGCCAAAGTGGTGGTTCACCCATCGGGAATGGTTTCATCTTGGGGGTGGTAGGTGATCCCTCGAAAGGCGACCCTGCCAGAAATAAACGGTGACAGTGATCGGCTCAGCTCTCCTGAGGGAAGGTTGGCAAATATCCAGCCCAGTGGTCGGGCTGAGATCCGTATCAAGCAACCAACCTCCGATGAGCAGAGGCTCAATGGCAACATGCTCAGCTACTGGTGGTGGTAGGTAGCTCAGCTACACCACCAACCAATCGATAACCAGTACGATCATCAGCTCCAACTAAATGACACTGAAGTACTGGTGGCTGGTGGTTCTCAACCCCTTGTTGACCACGCCAAAATCCAAGTGGTGCTCCGAGTGGCGGCTGTGCGGGTACGAACTGCTCCTCGTCGGAGTCGTTGGTCCACGCACTCAACCTGAGCAAGAAGGGAACCAACAATTGGATGAATGGCATGTGGAGAGTGGTTCTTGATGACCATTCATCATTTGTGCTCAAGAACATTTCTATGGTTGTTAACCTACAATGGGTAGATGCCATCTGTCAATATTGGTTGTGCATGACCATTAACCACTAGTGTTTACGAATATGGTTGTGATTGTGAAGGATTAGATTTGTCACTATTTCTTAACCCCTCGTGACTATCTGCCATATGTGAACATTGGTCATAATGACCATTCGTCATCATAGTGTTTATTACCGACATTGATCATCTATCATCCATTATGGTCAACAATAATGGTCATGATCAACAACCAATGGCTACGGAATGCTACAGAATATCAACCCCTACTTCGCTACGTTGGTTTCTGACTCGGGTGACTACTAGTTTTGGCAGATGTACCTTAGTAAAAACTGATGATAACTAGATACTGGTTAGTTGGTAATACCACTAAATGGTTAGTTCAATGGCTTAACCCACTTTAATAACTGGGAGGTGCCACTCTTAGTAATGTTGGTTTCTGATTAGTGTAACCCCCCTAAAGTAATGAAAATAGATGAAACCAACAGGTAGATATGATCATCAGAAACCACCACTAATAGATGAAAATCTAATCTGTTAATCTATAGATGAAACCAACAGGTAGATATGATCATCAGAAACCAACATTAATGACCATGGTTGATGTTCACCAACTGTCATGGTCAGTGGTGCATTTTTCATCAGCGGCAGGTCCCAGTGGCAGCTGCGAAGGGACTTCGTGCCGAGCGCTGCTACAAATCCTGGGTGCAACAGGGAGTTTCAGCTGAGGTCCCAGCAACTTTAGCATCATGTGGTGGTTTCTCAAGCCCTAGGGGACCCCCCAAAATGGTTGGTTTATTGCTATAAATGCTTAATGTAAAGGATGATTTTGGAGGCCACCCCTATTTTGAGGAACACCCGTAGTGGCTGTTGTTCATTAAGATGAATTGTCAAGACGACTCCTTTGGCCTCATATGATTCCATTGATGACAGTTGTATGTATTGACCATTTATGATGAAGCAGCAGCTGCAGAGACGTATTGACAAATGTGGTACGAGGACAGAAGCCATGGACAGAAAAGCTATACGCAAAAAAACGCTGTGCTTTCAAATACTTTGAAATGTTCAGGAAAAGAGGCATCCACAGACCGAGAGAAACAAAAAAACATCCAACCAAGTCCAACCTTCATGAGTTTGGACTGAAAAAATCTTCTGCAAAAGGACTGGCCACCAAGGCACCAGAGTTGCACTCCGGCGCAGCAGCAGTTCCTGGACCAAGGAAGGACCCCCCAAGTGCCATGGGTTCATGGCCCGAAGGCCGGGTTGCAATCTGGGTTCGGGGCCTTGAAACCGTTCAGATACCTCGAGCACCTTGAAAGATTTGAAAGTATAGATCTGATTGAGGGCAGTTTACATAATGACTTTTATACGACAGTCTGCATTGGCGCAGCATGCGCATGTTCTGCCCTCGGGGCTCTGAATGGTTCATGCCCCGGTGACTCCAAGCACTGCTCGCAGCCAAGACTCAGAAGGACGGTGAGACTCAGCATCCTCAGTGCATGGTTCGACTCGCTGGGGTTGGATATGCCTCCGGGGTAGCCCCAGGAGTCAGCGGCTCATGTTGGTACTTGCGCCCGGCTTAAGAGGCATCATCTGGCTTAGAATCTCCCCGAAAATGAATGGTCAGTCAGATGATTGATATGTCTGATATAAGCTCAACATTATATGATCTAGAGGACATGTTGATAAAAGTCACGCAAATCAAATGTCTGATAAAGAGCTGCTGCGAAATCCCACTTGGAGACCAGCCATGAAGAGCCCCGGATTGGACGGCAAAAATATTTCACCATGTTCTGCCAGGACACTATCGCGGAGATCTACAAAATCTGCAAGTAGCCGAAAGTGGGCCCCTGGAATGTTCTAGAACCGTCATTACCCAACTAATTCCACTTGTGCATTTTTTTTGCTTGGAAGTTCTATTCTTGGAAGTGTCACTTTACGCCAATCTATGGTCCAGGAAAATCGTGGCCAGGGATTCTCTCAGACCCTGGGCACTGGGAACGCATCTCGGTTCGCAAGGCCCGTGATGCAGTTCCCTGGTAGTCCCTGGTAGTCCCTGGTAGTCCCTGGCTCCTGACCTTGCTCGCCAGCTGCCCGCCGCTCGTCACTTTTCTGCGCTCTGCTGCCACCAACTGGGGTGGTGGATCCGGTGACCCGCAACCGTTGATTGCTATTAGCAGGGAGGGAGCTCAGGATTGGTTGGTGATAATCACGATAATGATATCATATTATCTCCGTTTGAATTATGTTGAATTGTTCCTTGGATTCAAGCACTGGTGCAGCGTGAAAGAAAGATCTCTGTTTGAAGATGTTTGAAGACATTCTCCACTTCACCAGCCTTCACCCGCACACACTTTCCATTGCTCAGTACAGGTGCGGAACCTGGATGTCTCCCCGCGGCTTTTAAAATCTATTAAACTTCAGGTCACTTTGCCCTGGAGCGACCGCACGATGGCCTGGTGCCATGGTGGAGGTAAGGATGGCTTGACATCAAACGGTTCAACGTGTGCTTGCAACATGTCATGCCCCTTCCGCCTGTGCAAGGTCGTTCCTGGGAAAACCTGAATAGGTTCTCTAAACCAAGATTTCTGGGGAGGGGTGAGTGCTATAGCCAAGTATTTGCAGGACAGGTATCAAGTTGACCTTTGCAAGCTTTCTTTACCGGTCATCACAGCATTAAACCCGATGATCAACATCAACAATAATTAATTGACCACATTGCTGCGAATCAGGAGACATAATATAGAACATAAATAACTACATGCATACCGCACACTGTACAACATTACTGTATATAATTACATAATTAGTAACCCTTCCCACCCAACGAAAGCTGCACTTCGGTTCCCGGGCTATTCCCCACCCATTCGTTCAGCCAGTGAAACCCATGGATCTTCCCTCTGACGGATGATGTTCCAGCTGTCTATGTTCAGCATCTCAACCATCCCCGAAGCATCCAGCGATACCGCCAGGGGGCACAAATTGGCCTGTCCAAGTGATCATCCCAGGTAGGATAGAAAATCCATCCATTTTGCAGCTAGCGATTGAGCGCTATCATCGCCCAGGCTCAACTGCCTGCGCTGGCGACAACCACCATGGCGCCTCACAAATGCACCGAGGAGGATGCAGGTGCCACCTGGCACGATGCGTTTCATGACTTCATGATTCACAATGGCCCGGAACAGTCGTGATCGTCGTTGATGGTTGTGACTGGGGAAATTTCATTGGTGATTACAAAGTGGGCCCCTTACCACTTATAAGTTGGCTTATAACCAATCTAACCAGGGTTAACTACCAGTCATAAGGGTTATAACCCAACATATAAGTGGTTGGGGGCCCACCTTGTAGGAACTGTAGTGGTTGCACCTGGGGCGGACATTTCATTGGTTTTGCAACGGCTATGTTTGAAGGAGAAAAATGTGTCCTGGCGTTGCCAGGGGTTGGATGCAGACAGCCCCTGAGCTCACGATGACGGCTGGTCTTTGCACCGGTGGGCAAAGCCCCAGGGTGGTGCCAGCCAGTAAGTTGGGAAATCAGCCATAGCTAGATCAAGTCACATCTTCAAATGCCTACAAAATAATCATCCATTTAAATTAAATGCCTACAAAATAGTCATATCTTCAAATGCCAAATAATTTTCCAGTCAATTTATCTTTCACAAGATTGGTCCATCAACCGTTTCTAGGGTCGAGGAGCATCACCTGGCAGCCATCTGATCACAAAGCCCGACCTGCGACGCGAAGTGGCTGCGCCCTGGGGTTACCTTGGCGACTCAGCCAGGCCCCGAGAGATTCACGCACTAGGCATTTGAATAGCTTGGGATTCACACGATATACTGCAACAGGCTTTTTTTCATAGTTTTTCTTAGTGCCAGTCAATTTCTTGTTTTCTCTGCTTTTTCTTGGTGCCATTCCATGACCCATAACGTGTGAGGGATTGCGTGGGTCATATTGAAGATGGGAGACAATGGTAGCGATCAGTGGCCTTGGCAACCAAGCTGCTGTCAAGGGTACCGGGTGGTCTTTGTACAGCATCCTCAGTGCCGCTCAAAAAGAAGATTCGATCTTTCCTAGTACCAATCAGGTTGGGGCCCGGCACTAAACATGTCTCATCACTTCTCGATTGATGGAGGATCAGCCCTCCCGCACGACTGGTCGTCATGTCTTTTTAAGCCTGAAGCTGACACATTATATCCGCGACCCCGGCTCGGGGTATCTCTGGCCCTGGTAGCATTGATGTGGGTTGGTACCTCCATGGCGGGGCCTCCCTGAAAAGCGCTCATCTTTGCGCCTGAGGCCGCCTGCTGACTTGTTGGTACCCCTGAGTTTTAGGACAACCAAGCGCTGAACGCATAAGAGAAGTACACAGAATCACTTCAAGAAGATGACGCTATAGCACATCTTGGCACTGCTCGGCAAAGGAGACAACTTCCAGGGGCGCTGGGCAGCCAGTTACACCCAGCACTACCAGCTGTCGTAATTTCCGAACGTAACTTGGCGCCAAGTGATCGATGAGTAGTCAATTGCAACCAACCATGGGGACTTCCAACTGACTCAAGCATGAGGCATGACTCAGTCATGAACAGCTAGGCTTTTTGTTTGCAACGAATTCCAAGAATCCGCTGAGTTTCCTTAAAGAACCGACCTACTGCGGTTGCTTTGGTGCCATTTCTTTGGTCCAAGTAGCATCGTTGGCACATCGTCCACCCTCTAATTGCGCTAAGTGCCTTTGCCAGGGAGTTCTATGGCAGCCATTGGAGCCCTTACCAAGGAATTCGCTCGTTTTGTTAGCACGAGCTGTTGAAATACGAGAATCTACTGCTACCCTCCATCGGCATTCATGAAGCATCCTATAGAAACACCCCCCAGGTTGGATTTTGCAGTTCACTCGTAGCCAATAGCCCATGCCCAAAGAGCAGCTCAGACACAACTCCCAGTCCACGTCACCCATGCGCGGCATCCTCAGCTGGATCATGGGCCCAGCTCAGATCACATGTGCGAAGTATCCTCCAAACCGCGCTAGCATTCTCTCTACCCAACATAAACCCCCCCAAAAAAAAAACCATCAGCAGGTACGATGGAGAAAGCCATTCAAACTCACCATGGTTAGACCATGATTTTTCAACTCAAAGACCTCTATGTTTGGGCATTGGGCCGCCCCCTCCGCAAAAGTGACGATGGCAAACAAAAAATTGTCCAGAAAGCGTGCCCCATGTCAAGCCCCCAAAACTTATTAGAAGACCAGGCATTTCACCATGAAGTCCTGCTTACAAACACATCCAGACCCTTTGACAATGCCACCTCAAGGCTCGCCTGCCAGTCAGCCAGGTTTCTTGGGCGGTTGCTTGCAAGGCAGGAAACCAGCTTTTGAGAGCTTGTTCCTTAATCGAGGCTGTGGGGTATAGCAAGGCTGGAGGAATTCCAAGCCGCAGCGCTTCCCAGTGGACCAAAACGAACTCAACAAGATTAAACAAGCGCACGTAAACAGGTGCTGAACTAGGAGTTTCCAGAGCTATCATCGGTAAAGACTCTCGGTAAAGACCATTCCTTTCCAAACCAGGCGATTTTGCCATCTCCTGGCTCTTTTGACTGACCATGGGCCCTGGGATGCCCAACCCACGAATGGTAACGTACACCCGGTTCCCCTGGTGCCACTGGAAGAACTCCCCCACCTACGCGCGCCAAGCCACAGGGCCTCCACCGGCGAGCGCGCCAGACATGCGGCGTGCAGCTCATAGTGGACGCCCGGCAGGTTCCGAGGAGAACTGACCAACCAACCGCCACTGTACTCGTGGCCAAACCTGCGTCTGATGGCGTGACTGTGATGGTTGGCTTTGGGACATGGATTGACCACCAATAAGCAGAATAGTGATGGTTGATACTAAGAACTAAAGCATCAAGGACAAGAACAAGAAGGACAGAACGAGTGGATGCAGGATACACGGCAGTTTCCCGAGCTTTGGCAGCTGTGTGGTGGAGCTCGTGGGCCAGTGATCAAAGCTCGTTGCTTGACCTTCCCGGGTGCCGACAACCAGGCTCTTCGAGTTATATATGTGCAGCCTTGGGGGGCCCCGGAATAGCTCACCGTGGTAATCGTACACGGTGGCCCTAGCTTGGCTCTGAATCCTACCGTGGTGAAGTGCAGTTCCTAACTGGGGATGTCAAGGGAACTATTTCCAAAGAAAAATCCTCAGAAAGCAGATCGGCACGACCCGTGGATCATGCGACTGGCACCTTGGCTGCTCCCACCCGAAACCATCAGAGCGCACGGAGCCTCGCCTCAGTCGGATGTATTGCCTCGAAGTCTTCATCTGGAGCATCGCTGGCGGAGTCGACCAATCTTCATTCGCAAGTGCCCAGGGATGAAGACATTCGTTGCTAGACCGCTTTCTTACTGTTTTTTGCCTTCATTTTTTGGATTGGCTACTTCGAAGTAAATGGCCAATTGATCTAATCGTGGTCAATGACCACAAATTGGATCAGAAGAGTTGTTGAATGGTGAATCATGATGGCAAGAGCATGGATGATAGAATGCTTACCCTCCCAGAATGGCAAGGTCAAAAATGGCAACGTCGGTGATTGATCTCCAGTACGTAGCTGGTGGAAGCCAGCTAGTTCGGGGTGCCATGCTCACTTGCAGAGAACACATGCATTGATGCGATGGAAAATCATGGAAAAGTGGCTGGGGATCTCGGTGAATTTGTTTAATCATTTTGGCTTCACTGCACTCCTGTGACGAATGATTGAAGACAGCCGAGAAGGTGGTTGCCTTGGCACATATGCGTTATTATACAATTGATTAACAAACATAAGCGCGTCAATGATATTTAGAGCATATCTATGACGAAAACACGCACCCCAGCAACAACCCCGCAACAACCCCGCAACAGTTCATGTCTGCTTGCAATACCGTTTGCCTGCTGTTTCTGCATCATTTATGGCATGGGTTTCCGATGATTTCCGATACTTTGGCAACCAGCACGCCGTCTGGCTGGCAATGAAATCAGGTAGCAAAAGTTCAACAGCCAAACACCAACCAACCAACCAACCAACCAACCAACCAATCAACCAATCAACCAAACCCGGTGCACCCATCCCAAGACCTCGTGCACCAGCTCCTGGGTCTGCGGTCTTGGGACGAAGCCTGGTGCAGTGACCAAGGCAGCCATTTTTTCCTGCAGATAGTGATCAACATCGACCTGCAGATAGTGAGGAAATGGGTGAAATTCATCGTGATATGACCCACGATTTGGGGTGGTGGACCACGGCAGCGATTCATCACTACCCCAAATAGATCAAAATCACCAGCCATAGAGTGAGAAACTCCATGGTGAAATCCTGTGGCTCCACTCCTGCGCATCCCATGCCCTGTCATCCCCGGTGGCAGCCACCGGTGCCTGTGAAGGGCTTCGGCGCCGGTTGGGGCAAGGGCTCCTGGAGGCGCGCGAATGGTGATCATGGATATAACCAGCAGGAAGATTGCACCATGATGTCATAACCATACCATGGATAGAACTAGTAAGTGATACCACCATACCATTGATGTTGTAACCATACCATTTCTATTGCAACCATACCATGGTGTTACTTCTCCTTGTAAACTAACCTGGTTGCGTGGAAGATCCGCCATTTCTGCTGGCTTTGCCGTTCATTGCGGTTGTTTTGAGCGTCCAGGGTAGTTTGCCAGAGGGAAATAGATTTCCCAATTGGCGAATTTACAACGATGCAATTATCGTCTATAAATTCGTGAAATAATAAGTTACAAGGATTCAACTACATCTTAGGCATCTATATCATGGAAATCAACACTGTCTTCGAGGGTTTATGATTCGCAATGGTTGATACTGGTTCATTTGTGGCTAATTTGCGCTTAATCTGTGGTGTATAAGGTGGCCTGGTTTATTTGTGGCTAATAGTAACGATTGGAAATGAGGATCAGAACCAACCATATGCTTAGATCAAGATAGATCAAGAAGGATCAATACTGTTGAGGGCTGACGGAGGTTGATCATGGTCAATAATGGTTCATAAGGATGGAAAATGGTTCATCTGAGAAATAAATGTAAACAACATCGACATATGAATGAGCACAATGGAATATGGGTTTTCATAATGAACCGGAACCATATACCGACTCAAGGATTCACCGATTCATGGCACAAAAGTCACCGCTGATGAGTGCCAGGGTGGATCATGGGGCCTTGGCGCTTGTTACTACTGTCACCCGTGGGGTAAATCCAGGGGTCAATAAACCGAACATCCTTAGGCCAGCTGCATCCAGCTGCTTATGTTGCAACAGGCTTGGTTTCCGGCTTGCCGGATCACTGATCCTCTTGTCCCAACTATTGACCATTCATATTGACCACATTTCAACATAGCTCTCTCCGTAGCGGTCGCGCATGTTTTAGTCGGTCATTGTTTAGTTGGTGTCAGTTCTCTCCCTATCAGTGATGTTGGCTGTCTCCCCAACTAAGGTCATATCCACTATCAATCAAATTCGGAAACTATGCTGCCGCTGGAAGAAACTCCTCAAAGTGAGGGGACAACGTGGCACAACGTGTCGAATAATGATGAGCCGTAAGGAAACGATGGGCCACGTCCCATGGACACCGAGCTCGCTCCTGCAAGCCACCCAGGCTCAGGTGCAGTTCTTCTAAGCCATAGAACTTCACCTGGACAGCGTGGTCGATCAACTAGTTGCTGGTGGTTTTCCAGTGGCAAATGGTCGATGAATGGATATTATGCACCGATGCACGGTTGAAATGATGGCTGATGATTCTTAATGATGATGAGAATAGTCATTGTTGATGATGGTTGTACTGATGGTTGATAATGATGATGGTGGTTCATGATGACGGTGACGATGATGATGATGAAGATGAAGATGAAAATGAAAATGAAGAAGAAGATGAAAATGAAGAAGAAGAAGAAAATGATGATGATGATGATGATGATGATGATGATGATGACGATGACGATGACGATGATTGTGATTATGATGATGATGATGATGATGATGATGATGATGACGATGACGATGACGATGACGATGATTGTGATTATGATGATGATGATGATGGTGATGATCATGATGGTGATGATGATGATCATGATGATGATGATGATGATGATGATGATGATGATCATGATGATCATGATGATGATGATGATCATGATGATGATCATGATGATCATGATGATGATGATGATCATGATGATGATGATGATGATGATGATGATGATGATGATGATGATGATGATGATGATGATGATGATGATGACGATGACGATGACGATG
>VSDK01015465.1:39272-51772 GCA_009767595.1 Symbiodinium kawagutii
TGATGATGATGATGATCATGATGATGATGATGATGATGATGATGATGATGATGATGATGATGATGATGATGATGATGATGATGGTCGATGGTCCACCCAGTAGTCGGTCAGAGGCTGTTCACTCGCTTCATCATCATGGATGATTAGCAGAATCGGTTTCACAGGATATGGTAGGAAAGGATGAAGGTGAATTAATGATACCTACGACCTACGATAGTGGTAAGGATGCTTCATGGTGAATGACCATGATCGAGATCCTGAGAAATCATATTTAAATAATCAGGAATCTAAGGCCAAGTACACACTTTTGCGTTTCGGGACCGGGGAGTTCTGTGTGGAAGGGACACACAAACATTGACACCAACCCTTGCTTGTCAGTTGCGGCGCCGCCTCTTGCAACAGCAAGGTGCGATCCGCACGCGACAGGCCCAAAGGCAGCCGATCGTCACGCAGGTAGTTCAAGATATGTCGAAAAAGGCCTAAGTCAAAGCCACAGCCACCCACCAAGCGTGCCCCCAGTTGTGAACATACCATTGGCTTCACGCTTGCTGATGTGAGCGCTACTGTTACTTATTTTCAAGTTGCTGGATGAATTCTCAGGCTAGAAATGTTTGGCATCTGTGGAATGGCCAAGAAACAAATGGTGATTCCCAGCTCGTGTAATTATGGTGAAAACCCCCTGAGGAAATCAGAAAACAGCGACGTCCAAAGGGATCACGCTTGATGTTTAACACGGTGGATGTGTAACAACGGTTAGAAACCGTTAGTAATGGTGGCTAATGAAGGGAGAATGAAGACTTGAAAAACATACAGTACATTGATGCTGAGTGTCCGAAGTACTTTGGTCCCGAAAAATCTGCAACGACAACCTGGGGATTGATGACACGATACTTCTTCCAAACCGCCTCCCAACAAAATGCCCGAACAGTCGAAGAGGATACGCATGGAAAAGACCACAACATATGACATAATATGATATAAGCTTTAGTCCTTTGGTTCTCATGATCCGTTCCAAATGCTTAATATTATATACCAGTGATAGGCCATAGCTATGCCCTCGATACCCAGGATAGGTCACCGCCCAGGCATTGTAACCCATGGCCCAAGCTGAAACCGCAACGCCTGCCATCCAAGCCACGGCCATCGCGGTCCACACACAGCCGGCCCTCATCCCAGGTAGCGCCAGGCCAAACTCCTCCACCATGGCTGGGGCCATCAGGGCTTGGTGATGTTGGTCTATAGCCACCGTGATTCAAGGTGGCTCATGATGGTTGATGATGCCCCTTATGGATCCTCATGGGCCAACCACCTCGTGTGGATCATGATGCTTTATGGTCTGCTGATGACTGGACCACTGCCAATACTGGTGATGGTTTACGATGCCTCGGGGATGAGAACAAACAAGAATCGAGGTCGCACAATGCACTATGCACAACAGCGCTTGCGAATCCCAACACAGTGTCAGTGTCACCAGGTTATCTTGTCAACTGCACTACTGGTATCCTGGATGGCTATACCGCTAAATCTCCAGGATCCTGCGATGTCAATGTAGCCTAGCACAATAATTGGGAAATCCGTCATCCAACGGGCAGGTGTAACAAGCGAAATCATTGCCATTTAAGCCTCTATGTCAGGACTTCCAATTTTCTACGCATAAAATGCTGCCCCCTGGCCCCCTGAACGAGTGGTTCAGAGCAGTTGGTGCGTATGGAATCTGAATGAATCATGGCCCACTAGACCCAGTCAATCCGATTCTGTTGCCACTGGTGGCACCGATCCAAAGTCAAGACCTCCAATTCTGACAATAATATGATCTCATTTGGGAATCCAACATGTATAATATATAAACAGAGAACTGAACCCCCAACCAAAGAAACAAGAAAACCAAAGGGCTACAGTATAGAATCAAACCTCCTGTGGCGACGACATGCGATCCCGGCCTGAGAGCATCTGAGCCAACACCGAGTCGGGGTGCTTCCTAAGGAGCCATCATCTCCATCGGGGTATCATCGGGTGTCATCGTGTCCCATGGTTCACTGGGTGGTTTCAACATGCTTCAAAGTTTGAACAAACATAAAAACGCTCCTCATTCCGGAAAAGCATGATCCATCAAGCGTCAATGGCTCTTTTAAGGATCTAAACTCCTACGCGTCCGAGTGCTTGACGAGCGCCAGCATCTAATACCCAACAAGAAACGATATCTCTTACAAATCAAATACTAAGCAACTAGAAGCAATGTTGAACTCCAATGCTAGAAACAGCAGCTTGGATTCTCAGTTGACAGCCACCCGGAGCAGTTCTTGATGTTCCCATCATTTCACACCCTTTGGCACTACGTTTGGCCGTGCCGTGCCAACACCTCCTGCGGACACGCCCAGCTCTGCAATCTCAGCGTCTCCAGTGTCGACCGTGTGGTCCAGTAGAGCTCACCACCAACATCCAAGCAAATCACGTCATCGGCCATAGCACGCCGCAAGGCATCACGAGGCACTAAGCCAGCAGGTGTATGGGGGGATCTTCTGGGAGCTAGAAGCAGCTAGAAGGCCGCAGACCTGCAAATCATCAATTAGAGGATGAATACCATGGTCCCACCGACATTTGGTGCACTGGTTTCTTGGTAAAATCATGGAAATCTGGCTTGATCAAAAGTAGAAGTTTGACTTCTCATCGCGTTCACTTTGATAGAGGCATTGGGGATAGCAAATGTGTGCAAATGATTGCAACTGCTTGTGTTCTGCGAAGTTTCCACAAGCTGAATCTGCAACCTGCTCTTGTGCAAAGCTTCACTTTCCACTGGGCATGCTTCAAAGCTGTCCTGCGCAGCCGTGTGCTTGGCATTTCTTTGAAGCAGATCATGCACGCTTCCAGGCGTGGCTATAAATGGCAGCTGCGCAGTTGACAGTGATGGGACGCCATGCTGGATGTTGATGGGTCTTGTTTGCCTTTTTTACATACACCCGGCTGCACCTAGCAGCAAGCACTGTCATACATGAGCTCTATACATCCTGCATAATGTAACAACATGCGTGTGTGTCTGCCTGACCAAATCGGTGTTGCGTGTTAGCATTTTGAGGAGGAGTTAGCCGCACAAACGAAAGCCAGCTATGAAAATGTTTGGAGACTTCTCGTGTTCGTTCGGGAACCTGCCATTTGAGGCTGCATATGCCCTCATCAAAGTGCCCGTTCGAATTTGCTGCAGCTACTGGGGTTCCCACCCTTCAGAAGCACGAGGAAACCCAGTCCCATGTCAATGGATGGGGCCCACAGTTGCTGATGGCGGATGATGGTTAACTCCAAGCAGAGGGGCTTCGCACCTGCTCATCATGAAACCACTGGCTGCCAAGAAACAAGGAGACTTGAAGCAAGTGCTTCTGCGCTTGTCCCTCCAGCCTTAGGCCCCAGCTGTGCTGGTTAGGCTGGAATCACCGGCCACAAACCATCAAAACTAATTAGCTATAGGATGCTCTTGGCTGCTGTAGGCTATTTTGGTGGCTTTTGGGCCCCTTGCTAAACTACAATTTTTAGTGGATATATAGTAAATCCACTCAGGCTCTAACATCTTTGCTGGCAACGACGACAATATCCATGGCAATGGTGATGACTACAAAAATAGCCACACAGAACCAGATAGGCGGATGAAGTCAATTTCCGGACCCTCGTTCATGCGTCATCTGCCAATGGAGCCGTTTTCCCTTCAAGTGGCAGAAAGATAGTAGTGCTTGATTACATCGGCTTGCTTTACACCTTTAGATGATTCAAGGTTCGAGCCCATGGGTGTACGAACCGTTTTCCAACATTGATGTTCGCAGGAAGCCAGCCTCTATTCCGTTCACATCCTTCACTAACCCCAGCAATCCAGCATGAGGATGTCCAATCTCTACCAAAAATCTGCTCACAAATGCCGCCAGAACCAGTTTTGTTGCTCATCAAAATGCATAAAACAAATCGCTAACAGATTCGGATTGCTGAATTTATGCAACTAATCAGCTTACAACTCCCCAGGCCCATCAAATTCCCCTCTGGCACTTTGACCTGTCAATCGAAAACCCAGGTAAAACAACCGCTTTGATGTGGCTTGAACTGCCCGGATTCATAGGAAAACAATCCAAAAGTGGAGGTTTTCCGCATCAAACCGTTAGTTTTAACCCAGGGTCCCTATCTGCCAGAGGGTACCTGTCCCCAGCGGTCGCAGTGCAAGGGTCTCATCCAGGAACCAGGTGAGAGCGGTGAGGGCGCCGAAAGCGACCACCACATGCCATGCCCCACAGAGCCTGGGCTTGGACCATTGAATAACAGCCCGAGGTCGATAGTCGATGGATGATGGCATATGATGGTTTATGATGGTTTATGATGGTTGATGATGGTTGATGATGGTTTATGATGGTTGATGATGGTTTATGATGGTTGCTGTAATGATTCAATACTTCGTCAATAGTTCATCTGATGGATGATGGTTCATCAATAGTCATGTTTGTAGTCATGTTTTCATGACTAGGTGGTTCATGATGGCTGCTGATATGAACAACACTTGTTTGATGGTCTGCAGTGGTGGCCACTGGTGGTAGTGGAAAAAAAGAAACGTCGTTGGTTAGATTCCCAAGGTTGATGGCTAGTAGGTCTTGATGATTGATCCTGGTTGTGGGTCGTGGTTGGCAAGCAACAATAAACCGCAACGGCTGGTTGATGGCTAGCCAAACCCAGGCATATGTGCAACTTAAGCTGGTGTGGCATCATCTCATGCAGGATATGGACGAACCTCAATGATCAACGACGATTTTCATGAAGGGTTACCACTCTGGTGACCCGGTGATTATGAAAAGCCAAGAGGGTGGTTATGTGGGGACCTTCTCGGGGATCGACATGGCAATTTGGGGTATCATGGTTGGTGGCTTATCTCAAAGGGGCTACAGGAGTCAATGTGGCGTTAGGCTAGGCGTTACCCTATGGTTGTATACATTTATCATCCCAAAGGGTTCAAAGGGTTGGGTGATCATCATGTCACCATGCTTCTGAAGTCACTCTTGATGACCTTTTGCCAGCACATGAAAAACTTGGCTTTGGGATTTGGTTCACATCGACCCTGGTCTGTGAGCATCATCATGTGCGGGCGGATCCTCATGGGCCTTGAGCCATGGTTGCGAACTTCCACCATGACCTACCGCATCATGCCACTCGGGCGAATGATTTGCATATTGTATGCCGTGGCTGGCAACTAGCTACTAGTCTGGTGCCTGGTATTCCTCCAACTGTGGGCGGTTTATCAATTCCCAGATCTGCCACTAACCAGCCATCAACCATCTGCATTTTGCACTCCAGCTGTCAATGTGGCTGGCCAATTTGCATAATTCATGCCAGTCATTCGCCACTCTTACCTTTTGGTAAATCATGATTATCCAGTTCACTATTCTATATCTATGAGCTATCCATTAAGCATGATTAATTGCAGTGTCACTGACCGTTAACCATGAATTAATGGCTGATAAGATAACCACTATCCACAGGTATCAACTACCAACTATGAATCAGTAGTAACCATCGTGAGCTACTGGTGAACCAGCAGGAAAAGCATCATCAGCCATTACCGGCACTATAGTAGTTCATCAACAATATTGGCTCATTAACTATGGGTGATTAACGCTACTATGGTTCATTAATAATTCCATTTTTACCATAGCAGTGCCACCATCATCAACAACTGACCATTGACATCCATTTGCATCATACATCACTGCATCATCACCGGCCAACAATTACCAACCATCAACTATCCATTATTCATTATAGCCATTGATCAAATCCTTCAATTATTCATGATAATGGCGGCATATTGATCATACACCACTAACGGAACTTCAATATCAATGTCGTGCTGTCATACCAGCAGTATAACCATCAATCAGCCATCGAATAACCATGAAACAATCACTGGTAAACCACTAACTGACCGTCAAACGACCATCGCGTCAACTAACCATCAACCCACCATTGAGTTACCATCAAACAATCACCAATTCAACCATCAATCAGCTATCAATTCACCATCAATTCAACCATCAATCAGCGATCAATCCACCATCAAGTTACCATCAATCAGCTATCAATCCATCAATTCACCATCACTTAGCCCATCAAAAACCACCACTTCCCAATGGTCCCAAGGACTCTCCAGGTCACACTGCCGCCACGGCGGCCAGAGGCCCCGAAGCCAGCGCTGCGGCGCGCGAGCGATCCGGCGCCCGCCGAAGCGGCAGCAGCCACGCGGCACCAGCGAAGCATCACTGGTGACGTGGCGCTGCTGGGTGGTTGGTCTGGTGAGATTGCACTGAATTGATTGGTTGGTTCATTGTGTGGCTCATTATGTTCATTGGCTTTTGTTTCGCCGGGCGTCCAACGGCTTGCTCTTCATAGTGTGGCTCATGGAGCTGACTGAATAGTTGAAAAACTTGTTTTGATTGGTTGATTTGATTGAGTGCTTAATTGTTTTCGTCGTGTTTGTTGTTGTTGTTGTTGTTGTTGTTGTTGTTGTTGTTGTTGTTGTGGTTGTGGTTGTTGTGAGCTTCATTCTGGTTTCCGACGTTGACTAAACGTGACAACAAGTTCGTGCACTTGGTGGGCGCAGACGCTGATCCTTGTTCATGTAGTCATGGATAACCTGGCAAATGAGCGAGTCATCACCATGTTCATGGTTGCAGTCAGGGTCGTAGTGTAATGATACTATCCAAAATGCATGGGATCCAGCAACCAGGCTTGCAGCACAACAACCTGCTCAATCGCAAGCCTGGTTGCTGGATCCAATGACCAGGACCTCCTGACAATGATAGTGTCCAGGATATTGCGCTAATGACTCGATTCGAAATAAATGGGGGTTTCTCAAGCCATAGGGGACCCCAAAAATGGTTGGTTTATTACTATAGGTGGTTAATAAAGGATGACTTGGGGGGTCCCCTATTTTGAGAAACACCCAAATATCTGGCGCATGATCCAACATTACCACAGGTGGATAGATGGTTGACCAGCCCCCATTGGTCGCAAGCCCTTGCAGTGATGCCACGACAAAGCACCCAACATAGTCAATGATAAACTGTCGTTAATTATCAACCACTAATTAAACTATGTTAAATATGCTAACTATGATAAACATAAGTTTGCAACTGTCAACAACAATTAAGCGAAACTGCAAACAACTATTCAACCACTTGATTCACAGTGGTAGCCCGTCAATCTCTTTACCAGCGGGGGATTGTCGGCTCGACCATGACAAACCCATGTAAGTGATCTAAACAAAATGAGCCAACCTATGGGTAACCAACCTATGGGTAACCTATTTTTATTCACCATGCCAACCAACTCCGTTGCTTTCCCTTGGTGAACCTCCACTGCTGTTAGCATAGCATGGATGACCAACCGACCACCTCGCGGGCCAGCATTTTGTGCCACAGCACGGTGCGTTTTTCGAGTCGACGAGCGACGGTTCCAAACTACGAGGGAGCGCAGGTTTCTCAAAGCGGGACACGGTTGGGACGTCGTGCAGAGCACCGAGAATATAAGATAAAAATCCCAGGCCTCCATGGTAACCCGATATTTATGGTAGGTAAAACTGGCAACTGGGAAGCTGGCAACACTTGGTGAGTAGCAACACTTGGAGGCTGGAATGGTAGGGCAACTGTTTGTCTTATAGCAACTGAGAACTAGGAAAGTTTCAAGTTCAATGATGACAATGGTTGGGCTAAGCCATCATTAAGCCCTACCAGGTGCCATCCCCATGGGCTCATTATGCAGCCGTATACTTCGGCGCAGGTGCTTGATCAGCCAGGAATGGAGCTACGAAGCCTCTTTGGGGCACATCAATTACAGATGAAGCGGTCGAAACATATGAGGCCGATAACCCACCAGATTGAGATGGTGGTTTCTCAAAATAGGGTACCCAAAAAATAGCTGGTTTATTACTATAAATGACTAGTAATGGATGATTGAGGGGTACCCCTATTTTGAGAAACCACCAGATGTACTTCAGCAACAATGGATGCAAATCTTGCCATCTGTCAATCACTCCGTCGATCTGTACATTTCCCTTTTAGGCTAGTATCTTAATCAATCTGGCCTATCCATCCCCCCATCCATCCATCCAGCCAGCCAGCCAGTCATCCACCCATCCATCTACTGTATCTGCATCATCCATCTACTGTATCTGTATGCATGCATCTGCTGCATGTATCTTTGCATCCATTGATCCAAGAAAAATTGTTCACCTGGACAAAGAAACCCGAAAAAGTAGGTGAAGCCATCAGACTCGTGACGTCTAAGTCGTGGACATCCAACTGTTGCAACACCCAACATAAGGCCGCATCCATTCGAAACGGTAGGGACCTTGACAGACACGGATGGGAGTTGGTTGCCTGAAGATACAATCGAACGTTTCGAAAAACCTTCTGACAGCACCTGGCACCTCGCGCAAGAGTGAAGCAGCACTTTCGAATGTACTTGCAAGTTGGTTTCTGCAACAGGGTCCATGCCAAAAATCTGCACAGTAATTAGATAAGTTTTATTTTGTTGTTCAACCACGTTGTCTTTTTCCCCAAGTTATAATTAGTGAAGTTGGGTTGTCAAATGTTGTTAAGTCGGGTTGTTAAGCTATGGTACGTCCACGTGTTGTGTATGTGTGTGTGTTGCTAGGTCTTCTTTGCGCAAGTTGTGCTTTACAACTTGGCAGTTCGGAGCATCATGGGTATGGAAAAGGCTGCTGAACATGTGGGGCCGGAGCACTTCAGCCAATCCCTTGCGCGGTGCAGGGCGTTTCCACCATCAACATCTTTGATGACGGTGAGTGAATTGAGTGCCTAGCAAGGTGATACAGAGCACGGGCGGCTGCATAAGTGGCAAAAAGGTCAATGCCAGCAAACTAGTTGGAGTTTGTTGGAGTCGCCTCTGAGGAAACGAACCACCTGACCCCGTGAAGTAGGGATTCTCCCAAGATCAAGGCAGGAAGCTGGTATCACATTTGACAAGTTCCCCTGGCATGTCAACCAACGAATCAAGCCCTAGAGCCTAGCCACGAAACAGGAGGGGCAGGGAGGATACTCAACATAACCAATCAGTAAACAACAAGATCTGGGGAACCCCAGGAGGCTTATTGACAGGGCTGGTCGGATTACTGCGCGAAACATCACACACCAAAGGCAGACAGACCTGAGGATCGATCAATGCTGTCTTGGCCCTGCCGCCTTACACGGAAATCCCTCCCTTGTCTGGTTGGTGGTTTCAACCCCTATGAAAAATGGTAGTCAACCAACCAATGGTTAATAGCTACTAGGGAAAATAAAAAATGTTTAAAAACCACCAGCTAGTTGTAGATATGGCGATTTCCGGATCACCGAAGCACATGATGTCTGATGCTCATCAGCCAACTGAGCCGTTGCAGCCCCCGCGCCAGTTGCTGCGCGCTCACATCAGGCAGCGCCTGCCTCGGTACAAGCAGCACGGGATCTCAACAAAGACTGTGAACTGGACACCTTTGTTTACACATCGTTGGGTTTGCCCATGGACAGCATACACAAAAATTGGGCTGTAAGAGCTCACACCTTCTGATTCATCAGGCACCCACAAGGGGGTAGAACTTTCACCACACCATGAGACCCTCCAGCTACGATCCATTGCATGATGGAAATGTGCTTCGTACTTTCCTTCTAATTCACCTCCAGTCATGCAACCCAAGTGCACACATGGAAGCTGCATTCATCGGGGTCAAGACATGACCAGTACTTCCATGCAAGTTAGGCCGGCCGGACGTGGCCGCCGAGAGGTTGGCAAAAAACAAATGGTGAATGAAAGTCTGCTGGTCATTCATGGGTGATTCATAGCAACAAGCCCAGTCATCATGAGCTGCAAGCTGCTGATCATCATTCGTGGGAGATTCACAGCAACAAGCCCCATCATCAGCAGCTGCAACCTATTTATGGTTCCAAACTTCTAAACTGATGGTGGTGCATCAAGAGCTAGATCTACTGATGCCATCCATTTCCAAATAATGATGATTTCAAACTGATGGTGGTTCATTTGCAGATGGATCAGTCTTAAATAGTTTTGGGATTCCCAAGTTTAAGAAGCGTGATGTCCCGACGCGGACGCACGCTTGGCCGCGGCACTAAGGCTTGGAGTCCACTTGGCCTCAGTGAGAACACCGACTGGGAAGGTGGCACCTGGGATCATAAGGGAACCAGGGTTTTTGAATAAAGGGCGGAACCATCTTGATAAACCAACATGTTTTTCCCGGAAAAGCTGGCGATTTCATAAAGATAGGGGGATGATACATACTAACATTGATCAGTCACCTCGATGCATGTTCGATCGCATGCATGTGCGCCCATCGTGATGGGTCACCTCTTTGAAGGGATGGTCATCCATTATCAGACTGACGGTCCAACAACCAACGTAGGGACAATGACCCTTAGGGAAAGCACCCATGACTTGGGGGCACACCGTTTTTGGACAAACCCAAACTCACCTTCTTCGGAGTGTGGGAGCTGCAGCCCACTCCTTTTCACCAAAGCACAGAGGATTAGCACATGTAGCCGCTTATTCTTAAGAAAACGGCGCACCTTTCAGCACGCCAGAATTATCAATGACCAGCCAACCAACCAAGTTTGTAGCTGGCAAATTTCCCATCAACCTCCTGAGTCTCAGAACTTCGACGCTGAGCGGTGAAAAAGCACCATGGGCTGCGGGCTCGGGGTGATCAGCTGTTGAGTTGTTGAAGGATGACAAGCACAACCTGCATACATATACACATACATATGCATGCACGGCCTGATCTATCTACTGTATGTATCTATCTATGTATCTAACTATCTGTCTATCTTCCTACACACCTAACATTCATTATCTCAACATTTCGATCATTTGCCTGCTGCAAATGCTTCAAGTGAAAACTCAAAAATACAATCATTGCAAACCGTTATTCAACCAAAATGCGACTACTATCCAACAAGTGTCAACATTAATCATTACCAACCATGATTAATGCTTCCTATTATTATGCATTAACCATTAGTAGCTCTTAGCCTATCCACTTCAGACCAGGTCGGCCTCAGGCTCGGCAACAGGCGTAGCCTATCCACTCCTAGCCAGTATTCACCATGACTCGAATCATGAAGTTTCCATTCACCACAGTTTATATTGGGTCAATAGTCTTAATAGTCTTAACCATTGAACTATTGACTCTTCATAGTTCTGCGAGTAGATCACTATAAATTTGACCAACCAATATGAACCATCCTTAACCAAGGACAAAATCATGGTCCATAGCGGCTGCACAGCCCATGAATCCCTGGCAACCAACTCCGCGCTTCCAAGTGGCTCATGTTGACGCCCTCGGCCCGGCAACGTTATCGTTTTTGCCAGCCGTGATGATGGTTCGTCAATAGCCATTGTTACAAAGTGGGCCCCCAACCACTTGTAAGTTGGTTGGTTTAGAACTTATCTAACTAGGGTTAACTACCACTTATAGGGGTTATAAGTCAACTTATAAGTGGTTGGGGGCCCACCTTGTAGTAATGGGGAAGAACCGGTTCATAAATACTGGCTGATGATGGCTAATCATGGTTGATCATGGTGATGTTCGATGATGGTTGACCATAGGTGGCGAATAGTGGCTAGTAGATCTAGTAGTGGGTAAGAGTACTTAATTGTGGCGAAGCGCGGTTAATCGTGGCTAGTAGTGGTATACGATGGATGGTTAATAATGCTAAATGATTGTTTTGATGGAAAACAATTGCTGATACAGGTAAAATCTTGGCCAATACCCTTTGATGATGCATAAAACAGGTTCACACTGCCAATGATTGTTCACACATGCCAGTTCATCGTGAGGACTTTTAATGGCTAGTGGTGCTTCTCCCATGATTTGGATGAGAGGATTGACGGGAAAGCCATTTCCTTGCCATTGGATGGCTTCGGATTCCCCAGAAATCACTAGGATTACAAACGATTGAATCGCGTGGGCCCAACCGGCAAGCCGACGATGCCCTAGTCAAGTTCAATCTCGGTTACTACCAGATTTATGTCACTGGGTTGGTTGATAGGAAAATCTAGAACAAACCCCCGTTGTAACCAGCAATCGTAGGGGCTTCCTATCCATCATAGGGGTTTCTTGTCAATTATCCCATTGACCAAACCCAGTGTTGCTTCAATAAGAACCGCCCAGATTCTGGCGCTACTGCACCCGCTAATGATCAGATTCTTGGATGCTTGGCGGCTTTTCAACACCAAATCTGTTTGGTTCAGGTCACCCACAACAAGCGGGAAGCAAAGATGCTTTCGAAATCACCTGCGCTGATGGCTGGGTGCAGCGAATGTCAGTTCCAAATCGCTTGCCACCAAGTTTATCTGCCAATGATGGCGCCTGCCTGCGCTTAGCGCATCAAACCTGGCATGCAAGTGCAAACTCGCAAATACGAATGTCTTTCTATGCATTGATACGCATAGACACGGACATTATGTTAAAA
>VSDK01015465.1:54272-59943 GCA_009767595.1 Symbiodinium kawagutii
ATTTATGTGTGTGTGTATGTAATTTATATATATTTATTTATTTATTTATCTATTTATTTATTTATTTGTTTATTTATTTATATTTATATTTATATTTATTTATGTTTCTATTTGTTTGTTTATTTGTTTGCTTCTTTAACATCATCTAATCAGTTTATACCGATTTACTCACCAGATTTTACGGTGATATGATGTGTACTAGAAGCCACCCTCCCCGTTGTTGATGCGTGCTGGCTTCATTCATGCCTCAGTGCCCACCGATGGGTGAAAAACATGATTGCCAACCAACCAACCAGCCGGCCAGCCAACCAAACAACCAAGCAGCCAACCAGCCAGCCAACCAACCAACCAACCAGCCAACCAAGCAGCCAACCAGCCAACCAGCCAGCCAACCAACCAACCAGCCAACCAGCCAGCCAGCCAACCAGCCAACCAGCCAACCAACCATCTGCTATAACTAGGGACGATAAAAATGCTTGAAACATTTTGAAACCACCAACCAAATGAATAACATGAATGGCAGATCCAGCGGTCAAGAAACGGCTAATATCCGACAACAGTGGGGAATATAATTGGAATATAATATACCCACCCCCTTCCTGCCCTGGACCTCCCCCCCACTACACATTCCACCTTGGGATTATACAGAAAAATATGATTTCACCAGGGGTAATTTAGACGTATAAATATCAAGGTCCACATGGCATGCGCAAACATGAGCCAAAATGTAGTTGCAATCGAAAACATATGAGCCATCTTCAACATCATCAGTACCATTTACTATTAATGCTACCGCTACCACTACGACTACCACTACTATTACGGAAACAAAAGAAAGGGAAGGGAAGGAAAGGGAAAGGAAGGAAATAGCAAGGCAAGGCAAGGCAAGGCAAGGAAATGAAAGGAAAAGACAGGGAAAGGAAAGGAAAGGAAGGGAAAGGAAGGGAAAGGAAAGGAAAAGGAAGGGAAGGGAACGGAAGGAAAGGAAACAAAAGGAGAGGAAAGGAAAGGAAAGTGAAGGAAAGTAAAGGGAAAGGAAAAGAAAAGGAAGCAAAAGGAGAGGAAAGGAAAGGAAAAGAAAAGGAAAAGGAAAAGGAAAAGGAAGGGGAAGGGAAAGGAAAAGGGAGAGGGAAGGAAAAGAAAAGAGGAAAGAGCCAGCACTCCTCTTCAAAAGCACCGCCTTTTTGATTTGCTTTTTAACTTGCCTTTGCGCGCGCAAAGCAAAGGAAAGAAAAGGAAGCAAAAGGAAAGGAAAGGAAAGGAAAGGAAAGGAAAAGGAAAAGGAAAAGTAAAAGGAAAAGGAAAGGGAAGGAAAAGGAAAAGGAAAGGGAGGGCAAGGAAAGGAAAGGAAAGGAAAGGAAAGGAAAGGGAAGAAAAAGAAAAGAAAGGGAAAAGGAAAGGAAAAGGGAGAGGGAAGGAAAAGAAAAGAGGAAAGAGCCAGTACTCCTCTTCAAAAGCACCGCCTTTTTGATTTGCTTTTTGGGGAACGGAAGGAAAGGAAACAAAAGGAGAGGAAAGGAAAGGAAAGTGAAAGAAAGTAAAAGGACAGGAAATTAAAGGGAAAGGAAAGGGAAAGGAAAAGAAACAAAAGGAAAGAAAGGGAAAGGGAAGGGAGAAAGGGAAGGGAAGGAAAGGAAAGAAAAGGGAAAGGGAAAAGGGAAGGAAAGAAAAGAATAGAAGAAAGAGCCTATATTCTTTTTCAAAAGCAACTCCTTTTTGAATCGCTTTTTAATCAGCTTTCAACAGTGTTTGGAATCTTCCCGGGCATGGGCATGATTTGTTGGTTTTGTTGGCAAATTGTTTGCAATGGCATCGTCCATTAATGCGCTGGCAGTATCAGCATTTAAAGTTGGCATACTCATCTACATGTAGATATTAAAATATACACACCAACATTCTATAATGAAAAAGAATTGATTATATATATATATAAATATATTTGTTTATTATACATATATCTATGTCTAAATTCCTTACATTATTTTCTTTAACTTGCATGTTGGTCACCAATTTGAAGTGTTTGGGTCATCCATTATGATCATGTTGTTCACATGTGTTCAACTTTTTGGATTTTTTGGATGGGTTTTTTGGGACATTTGGGATTGTTTTCAACATTTGGGTCACATTTCTTCAACATTTGGGTCACATTTCTTCAACATGTGGGTCACATTTCTTCAGCATTTGGGTCACATGTTTTCCAGGAATTTTGGTTAGCTATGTTAGCTACTTTATCTACTTTCATCATTTTGCTCACATGTGTTCAGCTTTTTGGATTGGTTTTTTTGGGGCATTTGGTACTGATTTGAACATGTGGGTCACATTTCTTCAACATGTGGGTCACATTTCTTCAGCATTTGGGTCACATGTTTTCCAGGAATTTTGGTTGGCTATGTTAGCTACTTTATCTACTTTCATCATTTTGTTCACATGTGCTCAGCTTTTTGGATTGGTTTGTTGGGCCACGCGGGACTGTTTTCAACATTTGGGTCACATTTCTTCAACATTTGGGTCACATTTCTTCAGCATTTTGGTCACATGTTTTCCAGGAATTTTGGTTAACTATGTTAGCTACTTTATCTACTTTCATCATTTTGTTCACATGTGTTCAGCTTTTTGGATTGGTTTTTTTGGGGCATTTGGTACTGTTTTGAACATGTGGGTCACATTTCTTCAACATTTGGGTCACAAATCTTCAGCATTTGGGTCACATGTTTTCAAGGAATTTTGGTTTGCTATGTTACCTACTTTCATCATTATGTTCAAATATATAGAATGATTATCATTGGCGTGCAGAACCACAAGCCCTGACAGTCCAGTATGGCCAGTGATGCCAATGCCGCCAAGTCACCAGATCCGGGTGACCAGAACCCGATGACGCAGGTGCATGTTGCCACTGAAAATGATGGCAGAACTACACTATCTATTCTATATATATATCCCTCTCTCCATCGCCATCCCGAAGGTTCAGCTAAGGCTAGGGCGAGCTGTTGGCCCAAACAAACGGAGCCACAACGAAGGCTGGACATGGCTGCACAAACACACTCTGAGAGGTCATTGCCAAATTGAAAGTAATTACGAAATTGGGTTTGCAAACCGCTTGGCAATTTGCAGCCTGGGTGAACTGCTCTACGCAAGCTATCAGTACAAGTAGTGGAAAGGACTATGGAGCTTACAGGGCAACATGTTGTCATCGGTGCATCCTAGCAAGGAGTTCTAACTTGCGTGCTTCTCTGCGTTGGTCTTTCGTTGTTGGTTCTTCAGCAGGGTAAACTGGGCCCACAAGATTGTCAGTCACAGCATGCGCAACTGAAATGTCAGATTGTCGAGCATTGTGCTGGATCAGCTCCGTTTCCTGCTGGTAGACAAGCTGTCCGGTCCGGTGTATCGCTCTCTCCGCTGCCTCCAAGGCTTCAGACTGACGTTGCTGCCTCTTCTGCAACTGATCCACTGCAGTCTGTAAGGGAACGACTGTCTGGGCTACTGTGTTCTTGAGGGCCTCTTGAACCAAATTCATGCACTCGGTCACAGTAAGAACTTGCTCCTCGGTTTGCGTAGACGCCTGTGGTCCCGCAGTAGCTGCGGGCTGGGTAGCGATAAGATCTAAGCTCATCAAAGAAAGGCCACTTTGCTCAACGGTCCGGTCGGAAACAGAATCACTAACTGCCGCGCCTTCTGGCGCATGATTCCTTCCATCCAATCCCAAGGCCGAGAATAAAGAGATAGGCTTAGGGGGGTTGTCTTGAGTAGTCACCACGTAAAGAGCCTTCCACAAGGGCTGGGCAACATCACGTCGACCCCCTTTCTGAGCTTGCCTGATGGAATACCCAATGCATGCACTTAAGCGTCGAGCGACAGAATCCATGGCGTCTGCCGCGGAAGCTGACACTAATTGGAAAAGTTCTACCCACTTGGGTCTCGTAGCAAAATGGCTGTTATATATATACTATATAATATTATCTATAGTCTTTCACAATTTTCACTGCAAAGTTATAAGACTCCTGGCCAGCGAGCTGCTCATTATTTGTCATTTACATGCTATTCAGATCATGTCAGATTTTTCAGCATTGTGGCCCAATCTGGTTGAAATATTAACCATCCGATTTGTCACGGTGGTTTCATTGCTCGAACCTCAGTCCTCCATGCAATGTGCATTTTCATTGGTGAAATTGGTGGTGTGAAATTTGATGTTGTTATTTTGCCTTCTTGATCTTTTTGTGGAGGTTTTGCACAGCACTTTGGCTGTTTATCTTATTTATCCTTCTTGCTGCCTCTTCTGCAACTGATCCACTGCAGTCTGTAAGGGAACGACTGTCTGGGCTACTGTGTTCTTGAGGGCCTCTTGAACCAAATTCATGCACTCGGTCACAGTAAGAACTTGCTCCTCGGTTTGCGTAGACGCCTGTGGTCCCGCAGTAGCTGCGGGCTGGGTAGCGATAAGATCTAAGCTCATCAAAGAAAGGCCACTTTGCTCAACGGTCCGGTCGGAAACAGAATCACTAACTGCCGCGCCTTCTGGCGCATGATTCCTTCCATCCAATCCCAAGGCCGAGAATAAAGAGATAGGCTTAGGGGGGTTGTCTTGAGTAGTCACCACGTAAAGAGCCTTCCACAAGGGCTGGGCAACATCACGTCGACCCCCTTTCTGAGCTTGCCTGATGGAATACCCAATGCATGCACTTAAGCGTCGAGCGACAGAATCCATGGCGTCTGCCGCGGAAGCTGACACTAATTGGAAAAGTTCTACCCACTTGGGTCTCGTAGCAAAATGGCTGTTATATATATACTATATAATATTATCTATAGTCTTTCACAATTTTCACTGCAAAGTTATAAGACTCCTGGCCAGCGAGCTGCTCATTATTTGTCATTTACATGCTATTCAGATCATGTCAGATTTTTCAGCATTGTGGCCCAATCTGGTTGAAATATTAACCATCCGATTTGTCACGGTGGTTTCATTGCTCGAACCTCAGTCCTCCATGCAATGTGCATTTTCATTGGTGAAATTGGTGGTGTGAAATTTGATGTTGTTATTTTGCCTTCTTGATCTTTTTGTGGAGGTTTTGCACAGCACTTTGGCTGTTTATCTTATTTATCCTTCTTTCTTTCTTTCCCCACAAGTTTCGCCAGGTCAAACCAGAGATGGGAAGATTGGGAAGACCTGATGATTTTTGCTGATTAAGCATTTCGAGGCCCTTTTGTCCAGTGTGCAAATCATGCAAAAACCCAATCCGATTTTGCAGCATTTGACTACACAATGTGCGTACCACCTACGTCCAATGGACATAGGTGGTACACACCCTTGGGGCAGTGGTACATGAGCGCATTTGCCATCAGTTTGCGCTAATGTACCACCATCCTAGCAGTGCGTACCACCTACGTCTAATGGACATAGGTGGTACGCACATTGTGTAGACAGGTTTTGGGGGCTAAATTTTGCATTTTGTAAATCTTAGGCAAAATTTTCTGGGCAGTCAGTTTGGGGCTAGATTTTGCACTTGCGGCCAATGGACATAGGCGGTACACACATTCAGCCCACTTTTTGCAGGCAGTTTGGGGCTAGATTTTGCACTTTGTACCACTTACGGCCAATGGACATAGGTGGTACACACATTCAGCCCAGTTTTTGCAGGCAGTTTGGGGCTCGAATTTGCACCTTTGACCACTTCAC
>VSDK01015465.1:60402-75618 GCA_009767595.1 Symbiodinium kawagutii
CTAGATTTTGCACTTTGTACCACTTACGGCTAGATTTTGCACTTACGGCCAATGGACATAGGAGGTACACACATTCAGCCCACTTTTTGCAGGCAGTTTGGAACTAGATTTTGCACTTTGTACCACTTACGGCCAATGGACATAGGTGGTACACACATTTAGCCCACTTTTTGCAGGCAGTTTGGGGCTAGATTTTGCACTTTGTACCACTTACGGCCAATGGACATAGGTGGTACACACACATTCAGCCTACTTTTTGCAGGCAGTTTGGAGCTAGATTTTGGACTTACGGCCGCCAGGGCCGAGGGCTGGCACTGGCACTGCTGGGCCAATGGACATAGGTGGTACACACATTCAGCCCACTTTTTGCAGGCAGTTTGGAACTAGATTTTGCACTTTGTACCACTTACGGCCAATGGACATAGGTGGTACACACATTCAGCCCACTTTTTGCAGGCAGTTTGGGGCTAGATTTTGCACTTTGTACCACTTACGGCCAATGGACATAGGTGGTACACACATTCAGCCCACTTTTTGCAAGCAGTTTGGGGCTCGTTTTTCACTTACGGCCAATGGACATAGGAGGTACACACATTCAGCCCACTTTTTGCAGGCTTTTGGGGCTAGATTTGGCACTTACGGCCAATGAACTGTTTTCAAGATTTTGGGCACATTTCTTCAGCATTTGGGTCACATGTTTTCCAGGAATTTTGGTTAGCTATGTTAGCTACTTTATCTACTTTCATCATTTTGTTCGCATGTGTTCAGCTTTTTGGATTGGTTTTTTGGGCCACGCGGGACTGTTTTCAACATTTGGGTCACATTTCTTCAACATTTGGGTCACATTTCGTCAGCATTTGGGCCACATGTTTTCCAGGAATTTTGGTTAGCTATGTCAGCTACTTTATCCACTTTCATCATTTTGTTCACATGTGCTCAACTTTTTGGATTGGTTTTTTGGGCTAGCGAGACTGTTTTCAACATTTGGGTCACATTTCTTCAACATTTGGGTCACATTTCGTCAGCATTTGGGCCACATGTTTTCCAGGAATTTTGGTTAGCTATGTCAGCTACTTTATCCACTTTCATCATTTTGTTCACATGTGCTCAACTTTTTGGATTGGTTTTTTGGGCTAGCGAGACTGTTTTCAACATTTGGGTCACATTTCTTCAACATTTGGGTCACATTTCTTCAGCATTTGGGTCACATGTTTTCCAGGAATTTTGGTTAGCTATGTTAGCTACTTTATCTACTTTCATCATTTTGTTCGCATGTGTTCAGCTTTTTGGATTGGTTTTTTGGGCCACGCGGGACTGTTTTCAACATTTGGGTCACATTTCTTCAACATTTGGGTCACATTTCTTCAGCATTTTGGTCACATGTTTTCCAGGAATTTTGGTTAACTATGTTAGCTACTTTATCTACTTTCATCATTTTGTTCACATGTGTTCAGCTTTTTGGATTGGTCTTATGTGGTATTTACTGCAAATGTGATGCAATGAAACATCAAATATGTGTTCAAATTAAAAAGGTAAAATGCTCGGTGTTGAAATTTGGTACATATTTTGTTTGAATAGATTAGATTAAAAAAACCTTCCTGGAGCGTGGACAATATAAATATGTAAGTACACAAATATAATCAAGCTACTCTCTTTACCATGGGCTTCCTTTCTTTACCATGTGGAATACCTTTCTTTACCATTTGGGTTTCCATTCTTCCCAAAATTGGTTTTATGTTTTTTTTCTAGTCCTGCAAAAATGGTACAACATATCAATAAATACGTTTAAAGACAATTTAACAACCCAAATAGTGTATATTAATTTGGCCCGGGAAATCAAATATACAAAAATGCAATTTACACCAATCAACATAATCATCATTGCACCATATACATATTTGTCTACTGGCCATGGAGACTGACCAGAATGTCCCATATGGAATATAACTATAAATGTATATATATATATACACATACAAATAAATGCCGTTATAATTTCTAGATTATATATATATATATTTATATACATATTCTTTGTATATATACACACAGAACATCATATACATACGTACCTGGTATTATTCTATTTTTTTTTCCATCGCCGTCTCTGTCGAGGCTGCCAGTGTAGATATTCTATTATAATCGATTATTTCTACTTGACTACACAAATTAATGTATATCCATTTGAGGTGGGGGGGTTGAATATACATTATAATTGTTTTAATGTATATTGAGGGGGGGTACCTCCCCCCCCATATACATTGACTAAGGGGGAGGGTATAATATAATTAATGGCTAATGAATAATGATGATTAATAAAAGATCCAGCACTTATTTCCCCCAATTAAACCACCAGGTTCAACTTGTGAACAAAACGCATCTCCCCTTACCAAGAAAATGATCAAGCCCCTAGACATTCACCACTAGTAACCATGACCAGCAAGCATAAGAACACCCTTCCAGCTACCAGCCAATACAAGGTAACCAGCTGGTACCATTGTTGTAACACACGTTGTAACTAGGGTTTGGTCACCTACTATAAAAGGCAACCGGATGTAACTGGAAGGCTCGGGAACGATCAGAATCGCTTCGGGTCCTACGGGTTGGAGCCACACCGAGAAACTGTAGGAAACCATCAGTTTGTTTCTGGCGAACTATGCGACTGCTGCCACCATCAACCGTTACAGTCCGGTCAACTCACCTGGAAGCGGAAAGTCGACCATTTATAGTTGCTTTCCCTGAAAAAAATATGTGGTTTTTTAGCACCAGGGGTGAGTTTACCAGAGGCTATAGAGGTTGGCGATCATAGTTAACCGCCCCGATCAACAATCACGCGTTTGCGCAGCAAAAAAAATCACTGACGTAGTTTGCGTTTAGCCACTCCGGGGTCCCGAGCCCATAAACATAGAACTGGTATAAATCTCATGGCATGGGAGGGCCTTACACCTTTGATGAATTTGAATGATACATGGAACTGATACCCATCACTGGACGACCCGAGGATCCCGAGGTGAGATCCACTTCGGCGAGATCCACACCGCACTGGAAAGAAGCAACTCAGAGCAGCTGCAGGTTGCGGCACTGGATTGGATCTCCCATGCGTGGTTGGAACCCGACACATTTGTCCCACACATCCCCACACATCTCCACACATCACCGCGTCCCAGCCATCCCCTCCAGTTTTGCTTGCAACGACGACTCCGAAGACCCTTGTCTATCGGGATACTGAGATACCTGCCACGACAATGGACGCCACACAAGCATCCAAACTTTTGGTGCTTGCGAAGCGTCGAAGCCAACACTGACTGGTCAAATCTCGCCGTCATGGCGATGTGGGCACCGTTCGTTCACGTGGGATGAGTTTGATCGATCGTGCCATTACTCGCAGCTATGTCGTAAGTACTGCTACGCGTCTGTTACATGCCCCGGCGAAGGGGTCTTGCTCTAGACAAAACATGTGAGGGACAACCCCAACTAGGAATACACCATGTGGGGGCAAACTTGCATAAGGAGTGTCCCCTATTTCAACAATTCACAAAACGAGGTGGTCACTATCAATCAATGTGTGAAACAAAATGTTCTCTGTACAATCACGGACGGTGAAAATAGATCTTTTTTGGTTTAAGTAGGTGCATCTGGAGTTGTAGACGGATGTCTCCTTGAGTCATCTATGCATATCTCATTGATCTTCAAACGTGCAGTTTTCCCTCCTCAAACTTTAGCAGGAGTAGAAAGAAATGAGGAGAACTAATAGCGGTACGGCATGGGATGTCACTGAAGATGGAGGTGGAAGGCCAGCCCCCGCTGCCCCGAGCGGCCCAGCAATGCTATTGATAGCCACAATGGAACAGAAGTAGCGGGAAGAACCGTAGCAATGGAAAGATCGACAGAACGGGTAAACAAAAGTGGTAATGGCAACGATAACAAGTCCAGGGGTTGTATGAAAGGAACGTAGAAGAAGCGGTGGCGGTATACTGGAACTCGGGGTGTCACCTTGGTAGATGGATGGGAGCGTCCTGACTTTCCCACTTCAAAAAGATCACCAACACATTTTCTATCAAAGTCACATGTTCCATTAGAGTTGGGAGAGGGTGCACCCACAGAAACTATGTATAGTATAAATCAAAATATTGTTTGTGAGCGTTGACCCAGGTTCATACAGGGGTATGTGAAAGACATACTGCTACGTTATCATTAGCAATTAGCAGCCGTGTTTTACAGAATCACCAGCTATGAGACCTGTGACATGCCCAAATTCGCGACTTGGCCAATCGCATCCAGTCGCGTGCTTTGCACACTTGGGACACTACAGCGGCAGTTTTTGTGTCCGGCTAAGTGCTGCATGAGCGCTCAGTTCATGAAGATGAATGAGCGCTCAGTTCATGAAGATGAATAGCTAACCAATGGCAAAGCGGTTGCTGATTGACCAAGCAACTAGTGACCAAGCAATGGTGCATTGAGTGATTTGCATTTCCTGTGGAATGAGTTCATGATGGATATTTAGTCACACTTAAAGAGCAATCATGGTTGGTCCATTATGGTTAGGAACGGTACATGCTGGATAAGAAGCAGCAAAATGAGCAACACTGTTGATGCACCACGGCCTGCTGCCTGAGATTGTGATTAAACCTCTTAAGAAAACCTGATGTATATAAAAAATTACACAAATGCGCCGGCAAATGGACTTGCCCCTCAATATTTTTGATGGCCATGATCTCAAACGGATTCAAATGGCTGCTTACTGTATCGTCTCTCTCTTTCTCAATTGTATATGCTCATTCGTTCTCAGGCGTGGGGCATCCCTGTTCATTAGCACATCCAAGAAGAATCGTTTTCATATGAGACTACCTAATATCCCTGCAAGAACATTGCTACATATGCTGGCATTCCAAAACTCGTACCTGCCATGTGTCATGCCATCGCCACATCAATGTGTATGCTTGATTCTCCTCAGTCGCAGCACTGTGGATGTCTGCCGGCTGCGCCTTCAATGCGCGGCCGTGACTCAGGCGTCTTGGAAGCAGGAGCTGGCAACTCTTGGTTTGGTTCGGTGCTTGGTTTGCCACAAAATTTGGGTTGGTTTGTTTTCTTGCTTGGCTTTGGATCCGTGCTGATCGGTGTGATTTGGGTTCGGATTGCGGCTTCGATGGCTTCGTCTTCAAAAAACTGTGGGAAATGTTGGGAAAGAAATGAAGGTGTGATGCGGTGTAGCAATCACACGCGGTCAAGGCTTGTGTCAAGAAACCCGTATAGAACAAGAAACTTCACTCTCGGCTCGGGCTTGAAGTAAATTATCCAGACTCTCGGGATCCCGGAATAATTACTTAGACTCTCGGTCCGGTTTTTTTCGTTTTTTTCCAAATTAAATTGTTGATAGTTTACACAATTCCATTTCCCTGCGTTTGTTTTGATTCTTGCTGAATTCAGTTTTCTCTGGCAGCTCTGCAGCCTTTGGTGTTCATCAGTCACGGGTGCTATCATCTTTTCCTTTAAATGATCCTTCTAAATTATTCAGATTTTTGCAAAATTCTGCTTTGAAATTCTGTTTTTAAATCTTCCTCTTAGATAATTCTTGGAAAAACTTCTTTTAAATTCTCCTTTGAAATTCTCCCCTTGAACTATCCTGTATTTTTTCAAAATTATTGTGTAAAAACATGTGTTCAAATTAAGTTGTCAATTTCACTATATTTATTTCTCTTTGTGTTTAACAAAATCTATTATTTTTTTCTTTGGCTTTTCTTGAAAATGCTCCTTTTGAATTCTCTTTCTATCTTTTTTTTCTTTTAAATTAGCTCTCTTGTTGCTAAATTATTTTTTTAGATTCTTCTTTTCAGTTGTGTTTTGAAATTTTCCTTGTAAATTCTTCTTGTGAATTCTCCATTATGTTCTTATTTGATTTAATTTTCCTATTGGATTACCCTTCTTTTGAATATTCGGTTACTGTGCCAACTAGGGGTCTGAAACCGGACTGAAACTGATTTGGAAATTCCCGAACTAAATGGGTTTGGATGATCATTCATTCCTGGCCGAGATTCTGTAAATAGTTCACTCCTGGGTGGTGACAACCTTTTAAACACTTAAGAAAACTGAAGGTCCCACCCTGGGAGGTCACAACCTCCAAAAATCTCAGGAACACCTAAGGTTCCAACCAGGATTTATCAATAAATAATCAAATTACTACATTACAAATTGGTCCAAAAAATGGCCCCACAGATTACATGGTAGGGTGTGATTGCCAATTGGGTCTGAATTGCTACGCTGGTTCATGCTGGTTCTGTTCACTCCGCCCAGCAAGGGCCCAAAAGCAGGTCTGAAACAGGTCTGAAACTCACTGGGTGGACCATCGGGGCTCCCCTTTTCACAGAGAGGCCGAACAGAGGCTCTGAAACAAGCCTTTTCCAATGCCCTCGCCGTGCTGGTTCAGATTCTTAGAAGGTTGGTGTGGTTGCGAATGGTGGTTTGGTTGCTGCAAAGCGTCACACACTTACATGGTTCGGTGTGGTTGCGAGTGGGGATTTAGTTGCTGTAAAGCGTCACACACTTACATGCTTGGTTGTGGTTGCGAATGGGGATTTTATTGCTGTATATCGTCACACACTTACATATTTGGCTGTGGTTGCGAATGGGGATTTCGTTGGTGTAAAGCGTCACACACTTACATGGTTGGCTGTGGTTGCGACTGGGGATTTAGTTGCTGTAAATCGTCACACACTTACATGGTTGGCTGTGGTTGCGACTGGGGATTTAGTTGCTGTAAATCGTCACACGTTCATGATGTTTCAACCCCTCATCATCCAAGAAAGCCTGATACAGCCGAAAATCTTCTTTGGAACCTTTGGTGTTTCAGGCTTTTCGGGAGGTTGTGACCTCCCAGGGTGGAACCTCAAGTTGTCCAAGGCTTTTTGGAGGTGGCAATCTTTAAGGGTGGAACCTCAAGGTTCTTACTTTTTCGAAAGCCAGGTAGCGTTTATTATCAGCGGCTGGCAGCGACTTATGGCCTAGCAAGCGCCCAAAAGCAGGTCTGAAACAGGTCTGAAACTCACTGGGTGGACCATCGGCGCTGCCCTTTTTGCATGGGGAGGGAGGTGGGCCCAAAAGAGGGTCAGTTTCTTACTTGGCTGGTCGTGGTTGCGAACTAAGATTTGGCTGCTGGAGCTGGAGCTGGAGCTCGAAGTCTTGCGGATAAACATGGCTGGAATTAAGAAACCTGGATCAGAGTCTATTTGGGGGCCAGATTTCTTGACCAAAGGGTGCTCAGCAAGAAATATTTTAGACTCTAATCCCAAAATACGTCTTCCTTAACACACTCCTTGGCCGAAGACCAGCTAATGTTCTTTTTTGTTTTGCCATCCTTGACGTGCCTGTATGACACAAAAAGCCAGGAAACGTCAAGCGCTAGCATGGGTTGAAAGTTTAGACAATCCACCAATCACAATCGGTCGAAAGATTGCCACATTCAAAGGAAGTGCAACCATCCTCTGCTTCTCTGCTTAGTCCCTCCAGGTTTATAGATGTTGGTAAGTAGATATTTCCCCCGGAAATCCAAGGGAGCCAACTGACAAATGTAGATATTATCAACAGCTGCGATTAAGAAATGTTTTCAGAGTTTCAAAAGCTGACCAGGTTTCATATTTCAAATGTCTGTTTAAGAATTTTGTTCAGGCTCTCGGCAAAACGAGTAGATTTCTTAATATAAGTTTCAGCCGTATGCTTCCAGGACATCAGAAACCGAAAGCGGAACTCGCAGGGAAGAGTCTTCGCAGCGCTTCTGACAACGTCCCCGAGTCACTCACGTCCCCGAGTCACCAACGGCAACTACACCGCTCCCTCAGGCAGAATCTCGCGGGTATTACATGCGGCTGGGCAGTGCGGCCAAGCGGAAATGACTCGTTGGGATGGTCCATTGATGATCATTGATGGATGCCGCCCACCCTAGGGATACATAAGTTGCGTGCGCCATTCCAAACAAAGAAGATCGACCCTGTGGCCCTTAGCAACCAAATATGGAGGATACTTTCTGGTAGACTACCAGGCGGCAGACCTCCCTATGGAAACGATGGAAGCATCCATGTGTGGCGCCATGTGTGGCGCACGAAATCCAGGAAAACCAATCTCGCAGCCTCGTTTGGTTCCGCATGCCGCGCTCTAAAACTTTGTTCGCGTTCAGCCCCCTGACTTCGCTTCACCTCTCAGTTCTGTCAATGTGGAATACTTGGATGTGCATTTACACTTGGTAAGTGGCTACTAACCCTGGTTATTGGGGTTATGACCCACCTGCCAGACCTACCATGGTTGTGGCCCAGTTAGCACGCCAGCTGCATACCCAAGTTCTGCTGATCTGAATATTCTATGGTGCGCAATGGAACCGTACTGCACGAAACGACCAGTGACAACTTGGGCCGTTTCTTTTCTTTGATTTGAAGCTGCCAGCCCTGGGTGTGAAGGATTGTATAATTTGCCTTTCACAGTTGACAATCTCCGAACAGACTGGGTGGCGAATTCTGGGACGATCGCTATGGCCAGTGGAGTCCTCTGCAAGATGACACGGATGGCTTGAAACGGCTTGAAACAGCGACACGACCGCAACGCGATGCAACACACGTGCGCTGTTTGGTGGGCACGTGCGTCTTCTTTGAAAAGTGAGGCTGGCATAGGGGCACTTGTTCAATCCTCAATCCTCTGGCTGTCAGACCACTAAATTACTGATTGTCAATCCTCAAGCCTCAATCCGTTCAATCCTCATACGTCGCAAGCTATATCTGGTCTGCGTTGTTGCCAGCCTGCACCACCATGAAGCAAGTACCCACAACACCCACTCGTGGGTATCCAGGTCCCGCACGCTTCAACTACGGGTCTCCATGGATCGTCCCATGGTGGTACCCCATCCTGGGCCCCAAAAGTGTAGGATAGTCTATCGGTATGACTAATGTCTGACATCCAGCGGGGAAAATCTCATTCAGTGGGTTGATCCACAGGATTGGTACCACCACGGAAATCCCCACCGGTCGTCCACCGATTCCGACCAGCAACCTGCCACAATTTACTGGGACCTGGGGCCTGTCGTTGGACAATGGCACCGTTCACCACCTAAAGCGTAGTACATCATTGCTGGATTGATACACCACCGGCAAGAGTACCGTCCAAGCAGCTACCGGTAGACTCACGGTATCATTTTATACCATTTCACATGTGCGCGGTTCCTATGTGGTTTCATCTTGGGACGTGCCGGTGCAGCTCTAGGCGTATAATGGCCGAATTGACAAATGAGGAAAGGCACTAGACTAGGGCACAAAAATTGAAAACATGAAAACCATGTGAAGCAGTTCGTAAAAATCTCATTTGCCAAGATGTGAAATGTTCGATCGTACTCGGAAGATCGCTTTGACCAGCGAGCCCTTGGATTCAGTGAGCACCTCTCTAAAAATGGGTTCCCTGTGGTTTCCCACCCAAGGCTTAATGTCAGCAGTGGGGCCATGAGGGACCTCAACTTGAGCTTTAGCAGTTATGGAGGGTCGTTTCTATCAACTTGTCCCAACCTTTGTCATAACTAACCCATCTCACCTGTTATGCCGACAAGATGGGATCAAAACGGATCAGTTTTGCAGCAAAACTGCGGCTATGCGGTTGCGCCCTGGTTCTGTCCAACGGTCAGGTAAAGCCCCGCCTTAGGCACCGCTGCGCGCCTTTCACGCACGCAAGCCTTGACATCCCTTGACGCGTTCAGCCGCAGCTGAGTCGCGCCAAGTCACCGCTTGAAATTCTGGTAGTTTCAACGCTTGGTGACGGTTGAAAATAAGCTTCAAATGGTACTACTAAGTGACTCATTCAACGGTTGATGGCTAATGGTATCAAAAAGTGATTTAACTATGGCAATAATAAATAGAGGGTAATAATAACCTTGGAAATATCCGCCATGACTATCCATGACTGGCTAATGGAGTTGTCAATGATCTGATGGTGAATCAATGACGGTACTCATGGTGCACATCATGGTGATGACTTGCCCTGCCCCCCCGGGCCGCTGCTATGATTCCAAGCTCTCAGGGTTTCTGGTGGGGCTCTTGGGGTGAAGGTGCCAGGCTTAAGCTACACCCCCTTAGAAGAGAAAATAAACATGAAACATCATGAAACTGGTTGGTGATTTATTTTCACTGGTGATTTTTTATCTTGAGTGAAAGGGCCATGAAACAAAATAAACTCAAACTGGTTGGTGATCGGTTGCCCCATTCCCAAGTTTTGAGTCATTAGATCATCCACAGGTATGGCTAAAAATAAAAGAGAGTGAACGCCACTGAAACCACCAACCAGGACATGGACCATCATATCCAGCGTAGATGAAAACAAACAAAGCCTCGTCGAAACTACCAAGCAACTTTACAACTCTCCCCACCTGCAATTCCAATGAAGCCATTGTCCAAATAAGCTTCATTGGCTGAATGGCTTCCCACCATTCCAAACTAAGCCAATTGGTGTTTCAAACAGCCCATGTACCAGTTCGGAACCGTGGTCGTCTCAAACACAGGGGAATTTCGCATCATGAGCTGCCTCCACACTGGTCAGGGCGCATCCCCAAAAGTACCCCAGACTCAATCAACTTCCTGACCAACCACCTAGGGTAAATCTAGATAAGTTGAAATAAGCCAATCACCCACCACTCATCCTTGAACCACCCATGTCACGCGCTGATGAAGGCCCAGTGATTGAATAGGAACTGAGTCGCTCAAAATAACACCCGAAAATCTGTTCGCCACGAAAATGGGAATCTCTTTGGAGTGCGGAGCCCTTTCCGCGCCATTCCACGTCACAATCTGTTTGTCTTTCATCAACAAACCGCCATTCTCGTTGCAGGTGGCGAAGTGAAAGTGATACATACTGACCAAGAAGGCTCCAAGCACCATATTATGATGCTGGCACTAAACAGCCGAGAACCTGAGGTCATAGAGCAATCTGCCATGGGCCACCCCTTCATGTGGTGGCCCTGCAGTCCCAAATTGATGCCCCTAAACCACCAATCGCAAAGGTGGCTCATATAGGACCCTCACCCCGGCTGATGCAAGCGGTTGGCCCAAAGCCATAGCTGTTGTTCTTCAAGAAGGCCATTGGAAAAACCATGGCCACGCGCTCACAGCCGGACCCCGCCTGTACTTCGGGGGGGTCGCAACGCCGCTATACAATGGGTAAGGGTCAATTGGGCAACGGCAAAAAAGGACGGAGGTGCCCACAGTGCAACGAGATCCCAGGATGGGGAGCTAAAGTATAACTTGGAACATCTCAGTTTTTTTACATCTAAGGTACAGTAATCATTATAGAAATAGATTTTCAGGTTGTTTAAGATGTTTTTTAGATGATTAGTAACTATTATAGTAATAGATCTTTACTGATGATAGGTCTGTAGTCTTCTTTAATCATCTTCTTCTGACAAGGCCTCACTTTTTTTGCCCTGATCCTTGGCGGTATGTATGTAATCTCTGAGACTAGCTGAACTGGAAACATCTCCCTAATCATCCCCTTGTGGATGGTGCAACCTTGAGAACTTTTGGTGTCGAGTGGTCGTATCGTTAGCAACTGATATTGATAAGCTATCTCCAGCATTGGCAGTCTGAAGGGCACTGGAAAATGGTTTTACAATCGGCATCATTGATGCTATAAATCATCCTTCATCGTTATCACCTTGCTTAATTCATCTGTTTCATGAATGGCTAGAAATCTATATTATATATATATATGTATATATAAGTCTCCCGTTCTTGCACCTGTTGTTAAAGACATCAGAATCCACATGTCAAGCACATGCCACAAAGGCGTCACTGTATGAATGCCGGAGCAAGTGGCAAACATGAATGGCAAAACATATTCAGAATGTGTGTGTGTGTGCATGTGTGTGCGTGTCTGCGCGGGGATATCAGATGTCAAATCACCTGTCACTATCAACAATAAAGCCCAAATAAAATACTTGCTGTTGAGTAACTGCTAGAGCCCGAGGGCATTTCAGAGTAACTTGCCAAGACCCACATGCAGGCTCACGTTATGAAATCATGCACGCACAAGCAATTGCCAAAAGAGATGTCCGGATATCACGTAGAATACTGCAACCTACGTAGATGTGCGAGTGAGTGCGCATATCGAATTCTTGCTGATAGAAAAAATGTCACAGCAAAGGTCAGCATAAACATCAACTCGCATAGCGATGGCATGGGCGAACATATGTCAGCATACAAGTCAGATGACCTGCCAAAGATACCCCCGAAAGTTTGTCAGAATACATGCCAAAGTTTGTCAAATCGAATTCACAAGAAGTGCTAGAATCCTCTCACGACACCTCCAAAGTGAGGATCATTCGAAGTGGGAAATCTTCATTGCTTGTCCTTACCACGCTGTCAAGCCAACCTCCTCTAAATCTTACACCGACCGGATGCATGTCCCAGTACAACCCTACCTCATACTTCTCTCTACGTCAAGCTCCTCGACACATGGAGGCTGGGTAATCTGGGTAGGCTGCCAGAACTCAACATCGGAGTCCACTACCATAATGGATGGCGACATATGGCTATGGGTCAAAACCCCGTACACCTGGTTCCCCATCATTAACCATTGTTTTCCCTATAGGTTGTTGGTTATTGTCCCCATCGTTGGTTGGTTAATATTGACCCATAGCCATATGGCGATACCATCTATGGTGTATCTCATGTCTACGGTCGGTCAGTCTACAGGCTGATGGTAGTTGACCAGTAGTGAAGCCACCAGCGTCTACAAACATGACACGAGCCGCATGGTGCAAGATTGTGCAAGCATAGGAACGATATCAATAGGAATACATTTGCTTTTAGCTGCAAACATGCACGTAAAATGTATACAAAGTACCTACTATTTGTGCTTGACTAAGCCAGATTAATGCATGGTCGCAGGTCATATGTGCATCATGGCGTGATAGATAGAAGACAGCTGTGAGCGTACGTCTAGTCTGTATGTTGTACCGATTTTTACGTCCTAGACCTTCAACACCGTGGCGGTCCCCTCGTTGCTCAAGACTCAAGTCTCTGGCACGTGAGACTTGGAATCCGGAGTCACTGTCACCAGCTGATACGAGTGGTTGGGCATCGGTACTACCATTGTTCTTCTTGCCAATTCCCTCGCTAACATTTGCCAACCTGTTGCAAGACTTGGATTCTACCCATTCCAAGTACCAACAGTATCCATTTACCCATGCACGACCAGCTTGGGAACGGCTCCCGACTTGGGTGAAGCTGCGTGCTCCTAGAAACAACTGGAAGGATAGGGTACAGTGATCATATATGTCATCTCCGGCTCATTTCTCTCTCTCCCTCTATTCAATTATGCCTATACAATCGCGTACAAACTCATACTCAGTAGACTGGCGGACCAACTGCCAAGAGTTTTTGAGCACTGTTGTTTCCTGATTCATGGCGTTGCCAAAACATGGCTCCGGATTCCGCGGCACGGATAGGACGGGGTTGAGGCACGACCCGTCCCGAATTCCTCCCGTGATCCGGTGATTGCCGAAGGTGCAAGTGCGCTTGGGATGTTGGGCTTTAATGGCTGAGACCATGGCAATTGATGCCTCAACAATTCGCCTCAAGCCAGTCAGTACCAGCCATTTATGACGCATAATTCCATGGCTTACCCCTTGTGATGCCCATTTCCTGCGAATAACCACTTTTTTCTCCTGTGAAGCTTAACATGTGAAAAAACCTGAAACCGGTTGTTTTTCACATGTTAAGCTATACACTTGTCATATCTCAAAAAGGTGGCTGCTGAATGCTGATCCGTGGCGTTCACCGGAGGTATCACAGGGTTATCAGTGGCTGAGGCGGTGCCGGTGGAGGGGAGGCCATGGGTGGGGCCATGGGCGCTCCGCCCATCCGCGGGTCCAGCGTCGCGGTTCCACAGGGCAACATGACACCTGGAGCGGGTGACCCGGCGATGGGTGACTACATAGGGGGAAGGTCATGGCTCGGCTAGGCAAACCAACATGCAGTTCTCCTGTTGGATCTGCTCCTATGGCATCACGAACAAGGACAAACAATGGCACACTGAGGGTTCAGCGCATCGACACTAGCAGTGCTGCATTTACGGTCAAATTTGGTGTGTTGAAGCCGGTTCCCTGCAAGTGAAGTGTCCGATATGTCCAACAGTAATGTGGTTTTGATCATCCAAAAACTGAGTCTGAGTGAACATATGTGAACATCATGTGCACATTCAACTGCAGGTCCGTTTTCTGTTCATCTTTAGTATGCTAGATGAGGCTGCTGGTTTTTGATGCTTTCTGCGTCAGAGAAGTGAGTAGGGTCAACTCCGAATTGTGCGATACGCGGTCGAAACTAAAGATAGCACAGTCATTACAATCCAAAACATGGATTCCCCAATGAGTGACAAGTGATGCATTCGTCACTTTGAGTTTCCATCTGTTCCTGGGTGGAACCATCTCGCACTTGATCTATTTATATCTATCTATGGGATAGCATGTCAGTTTGAAGTGTGGTTTGACGATTCTTGCGGTTCATTTCTCTGGCCAATCATCAGCCGCATCTCCCGCACGGCAAACATTTCCTCACAGCTGATCTTCCCGAGCTACTGGAACAACCGGACACACCCCATCGGTCACCTCTTCAAACTGACCACTTCTCGTTGCTAGTGCGCCGAATGAGCTCCCCAAAGCCACAGTACAAAATGATACAAAATGTACAAACAAAGGATCAGTTACTAAAAGGGTGCGGAGTAAAGTATGAGTTGCATCCATGCGTGTCTATAGTCTATGTGTATGAACTTGTGCGCCTACCAGCAATCTTATGACCTGAATGTGTTCATAGCGCGATTGTTTCCACTTATCTTCCCTGCGGCCAAGTGGCTGGTTGAAGGCAGCTGAAAGCAAAGGACCACACCCAACCTGCCAGCTCTGGACAACGTCCTCGGTGGCAGCCCCAGTCCGCGTCTCAAATGCCCAATGGTGAATTCCAAATCTCAAACAGTGAGCCACATTGTCAGTAAGAAGCCACATGGTAGTTTCTCAAAATATGGGACCCCCAAATCATCCAGCATTGACCATTTCACTAGTAAACCAGCCATCATGGCGGTCCCCCATTTTGAGAAATACCCACATGAATGTGTTGGGATTGATCTTGGCATTGATGCCTTGGTCAACTCCAATGGTTAACCCCCTAAATGGCTCCTCGACCCAGCTGGTTCATCATCTCACTG
>VSDK01015465.1:78443-100363 GCA_009767595.1 Symbiodinium kawagutii
CAGCAGGAAGCATGAAGTCTAATCACCAGAACTCCTTATGTAAGATTAATCATTCTAAGCAGTAGCAGATGTAGCAGTAAGATTGCTCATCAAAACTCCAATGATTGACCAAAACCATCAAACACCGGAACGCTAGCCCAGGCGCCCCAGGCTGCCAAAGAAGAGGCTCTTTTCATGGAGAGTCCGCTGCTCCTCCGAGGGGCCGTGGCGGGAACCGTGACCATCGGATAGCGAGGCACCGGTCGTAATAGCGTGGTGGTTCACCACTATCAGCTTTTAAAAATGTCATAAAATGTATTTTTCGTTTGCTGGTGAGTGCGTGGACACAATGCCCAAGGTTTTTCACTAACTAATCGGGTTCAGAACAAACAGTGGGGAATAGTAATGGTTGTGATCAAGGGTTGTGATCAATGGTTTATACTGGTGAGAGTCCTGAGGTGAAAAACCGTTATTGGCTGAAAGTGGATAGTAGCAGTTGATGATGGTCAGTGATTACAGGAATACTGATTACCAAAGTTGTCGCGTCGGTGATCATAATGACTGTCACTAATAGTAGTTACAATCACTATTGATGGCCGCTGGTTGATGATAAAAGTAATCACGAGCATTAGCACGTGCAGCAATTTGTCCAAGAATGTTTGCACGGATGGTTGCAAGCAATGACAATGTGGAGCACGAATCCGAAGGCCAAACCATTAAGCGTTTGTGAGCTCTGACAAGTGTGTTCCGGTGAAAAGTCTGGGTTGAAGCTGTGCACACCTTTGGGTCCGAGTGTGCTATGAAAGCCTGCAAGCCATCACAACTCACAACACTCACAACCCATTGGCTGGTCATGTCTGGCATTGCACGTCCAACACTTGGAGCTGAAGACACGCCGAGGATCATCCTACTTCGTAACTAGCTTGTTCCCCTGGTAGTGGACTAGCCCTAGTTTTGCCCCCCCAGTTGTAACCAGCAGTGCCGCCCAGCAATCGAGTGGGATTGTCGTCCAAGCACCCAGCGGATGATCATGCGAGCATTCCAGTGCAGAAAACCAGCGTACGGATTTGCGGATACATCTACGTACCTATATGTTACATGTTTGCAATTGTTCGTGTTCACTGGTCCATCTTACCCAATGTCATCAAGCAAGAAGCTAGACTCAAACCGGCTGCATGGGGGCCCCGCTCACGCATGGGAAAATGCTCCGATGTACAAGTAACATCAAGTAACGCCCTTTTAAATTTCTGTCAAATAACAGCTACTGTCGAAATTCAAACGTTCATGAGTTGAATAGTTCAACTATCAAATGACCATCGAAACAAACAGTTCAACTCACCATAGTTGAACAGTTCAACTGTCCAATGGGGGTTTCTTGAACTAGGGAACCCCCAAGTCATGCTTGGTTTATTCCTGTAAACGGTTTATGTAAAGGATGACTCAGGGGCCCCAACGGCATGAGAAACGCCCGTATAGTTTGTATGTTCCCTATTATTGTTGATTATCCCGTACTATTAACCATCCAGAGGATTGATTTGCTGTTATCCCTGATTGTCATCTACCTATTGGCGGTCATCCCTATTTTCGAACAGGGAGCTTATCCCCCCATTGATCATTTAACCATGATTTTTGAATAATTAGGGAGGTTACCTCCTACTACTTGGTGGCTTATAGATTAACCATTAAGTCTATTAACCATTAAGTCTAGGGAGCTTCCCTACCCAGTGGTGACCATCAGCGCTCACCTCACCCACCGCCACCGCCGCCACGCTGCCACGCGCCATCCTCCAAGGCCACCAGCTGCTGTTGCGCCTTCCGAAGGAGCTCCACCCCGTCGGAGGTGAAAACCTCAGCAACGGGTGAACCCCACGTCCGACTCGTTGCGGGGAAAGAAATGGAGCGACGAATTGACTTCGAAGTATTGAAGGATTGGCGAAGTATTATCAACGTCAATAGTTCGAAGAGCCCTTGTTTTGTTGGTGAAGCATCGTAATATTTATTTATATTTATTAGTTACAGTCACTAGTGACTTCAATAGTGACTTTAATATACTTCAATAGTGACTTATCGTTGTTTTGTCTAATAGTCACTTAATAATCTCAATGATAATAATGGTTGACTGTTGCCTGTTGAATGGTTAATAGTGGCTTGATCCATGGTTGGTTGCTGGTTATCATCAAGTTGCTTCCTCTATCATCAAGATCAATGAATGTTGACTATCAACCGTGTTCCATGGTTGAACTTCTGTAATTAACCATGTTCAACCATCGTCAACAATCTATCACTACAAACCATGGTCAACATGTATCAACCACCATCAGCCACAACCATCAGCCACTATGAACCATAATTGACCGTTCCTAGCCATCAATTTAAGACCTATTATATAACCATTACCAAATGAGTGGCCATAAATTCTCCGTACTTTTGCTATCAGTAACCATCGTCAACCATCATGACATTAACATACATTAACCATCATTTTCAAACCATTGCTACCCATCAACCAACCACCATAAACCACGATCAACCATCAACCAACCACAATAAACCACGATCAACCATCAACCAACCCCCATCAACGATCAACCATGAACCAACCACCATCAACGATCAACCATGAACCAACCACTACCAGCGATCAACCATCAACCAACCACTATCAACGATCAACCATCAACCAAGCACCATCAACCAACCACCTCAACCAACCACCATCAACCAACTACCTCAACCAACTACCTCAACCAACCACCATCAACCAAGCACCATCAACCAACCACCTCAACCAACCCCCTCAACCAACCACCTCAACCAACCCCCTCAACCAACCACCTCAACCAACCCCCTCAACCAACCACCTCAACCAACCCCCTCAACCAACCACCTCAACCAACCCCCTCAACCAACCACCTCAACCAACCCCCTCAACCAACCACCTCAACCAACCCCCTCAACCAACCACCTCAACCAACCCCCTCAACCAACCACCTCAACCAACCCCCTCAACCAACCACCTCAACCAACCCCCTCAACCAACCACCTCAACCAACCCCCTCAACCAACCACCTCAACCAACCCCCTCAACCAACCACCTCAACCAACCCCCTCAACCAACCACCTCAACCAACCCCCTCAACCAACCACCTCAACCAACCCCCTCAACCAACCACCTCAACCAACCCCCTCAACCAACCACCTCAACCAACCCCCTCAACCAACCACCTCAACCAACCCCCTCAACCAACCACCTCAACCAACCCCCTCAACCAACCACCTCAACCAACCCCCTCAACCAACCACCTCAACCAACCCCCTCAACCAACCACCTCAACCAACCCCCTCAACCAACCACCTCAACCAACCCCCTCAACCAACCACCTCAACCAACCCCCTCAACCAACCACCTCAACCAACCCCCTCAACCAACCACCTCAACCAACCCCCTCAACCAACCACCTCAACCAACCCCCTCAACCAACCACCTCAACCAACCCCCTCAACCAACCACCTCAACCAACCCCCTCAACCAACCACCTCAACCAACCCCCTCAACCAACCACCTCAACCAACCCCCTCAACCAACCACCTCAACCAACCCCCTCAACCAACCACCTCAACCAACCCCCTCAACCAACCACCTCAACCAACCCCCTCAACCAACCACCTCAACCAACCCCCTCAACCAACCACCTCAACCAACCCCCTCAACCAACCACCTCAACCAACCCCCTCAACCAACCACCTCAACCAACCCCCTCAACCAACCACCTCAACCAACCCCCTCAACCAACCACCTCAACCAACCCCCTCAACCAACCACCTCAACCAACCCCCTCAACCAACCACCTCAACCAACCCCCTCAACCAACCACCTCAACCAACCCCCTCAACCAACCACCTCAACCAACCCCCTCAACCAACCACCTCAACCAACCCCCTCAACCAACCACCTCAACCAACCCCCTCAACCAACCACCTCAACCAACCCCCTCAACCAACCACCTCAACCAACCCCCTCAACCAACCACCTCAACCAACCCCCTCAACCAACCACCTCAACCAACCCCCTCAACCAACCACCTCAACCAACCCCCTCAACCAACCACCTCAACCAACCCCCTCAACCAACCACCTCAACCAACCCCCTCAACCAACCACCTCAACCAACCCCCTCAACCAACCACCTCAACCAACCCCCTCAACCAACCACCTCAACCAACCCCCTCAACCAACCACCTCAACCAACCCCCTCAACCAACCACCTCAACCAACCCCCTCAACCAACCACCTCAACCAACCCCCTCAACCAACCACCTCAACCAACCCCCTCAACCAACCACCTCAACCAACCCCCTCAACCAACCACCTCAACCAACCCCCTCAACCAACCACCTCAACCAACCCCCTCAACCAACCACCTCAACCAACCCCCTCAACCAACCACCTCAACCAACCCCCTCAACCAACCACCTCAACCAACCCCCTCAACCAACCACCTCAACCAACCCCCTCAACCAACCACCTCAACCAACCCCCTCAACCAACCACCTCAACCAACCCCCTCAACCAACCACCTCAACCAACCCCCTCAACCAACCACCTCAACCAACCCCCTCAACCAACCACCTCAACCAACCCCCTCAACCAACCACCTCAACCAACCCCCTCAACCAACCACCTCAACCAACCCCCTCAACCAACCACCTCAACCAACCCCCTCAACCAACCACCTCAACCAACCCCCTCAACCAACCACCTCAACCAACCCCCTCAACCAACCACCTCAACCAACCCCCTCAACCAACCACCTCAACCAACCCCCTCAACCAACCACCTCAACCAACCCCCTCAACCAACCACCTCAACCAACCCCCTCAACCAACCACCTCAACCAACCCCCTCAACCAACCACCTCAACCAACCCCCTCAACCAACCACCTCAACCAACCCCCTCAACCAACCACCTCAACCAACCCCCTCAACCAACCACCTCAACCAACCCCCTCAACCAACCACCTCAACCAACCCCCTCAACCAACCACCTCAACCAACCCCCTCAACCAACCACCTCAACCAACCCCCTCAACCAACCACCTCAACCAACCCCCTCAACCAACCACCTCAACCAACCCCCTCAACCAACCACCTCAACCAACCCCCTCAACCAACCACCTCAACCAACCCCCTCAACCAACCACCTCAACCAACCCCCTCAACCAACCACCTCAACCAACCCCCTCAACCAACCACCTCAACCAACCCCCTCAACCAACCACCTCAACCAACCCCCTCAACCAACCACCTCAACCAACCCCCTCAACCAACCACCTCAACCAACCCCCTCAACCAACCACCTCAACCAACCCCCTCAACCAACCACCTCAACCAACCCCCTCAACCAACCACCTCAACCAACCCCCTCAACCAACCACCTCAACCAACCCCCTCAACCAACCACCTCAACCAACCCCCTCAACCAACCACCTCAACCAACCCCCTCAACCAACCACCTCAACCAACCCCCTCAACCAACCACCTCAACCAACCCCCTCAACCAACCACCTCAACCAACCCCCTCAACCAACCACCTCAACCAACCCCCTCAACCAACCACCTCAACCAACCCCCTCAACCAACCACCTCAACCAACCCCCTCAACCAACCACCTCAACCAACCCCCTCAACCAACCACCTCAACCAACCCCCTCAACCAACCACCTCAACCAACCCCCTCAACCAACCACCTCAACCAACCCCCTCAACCAACCACCTCAACCAACCCCCTCAACCAACCACCTCAACCAACCCCCTCAACCAACCACCTCAACCAACCCCCTCAACCAACCACCTCAACCAACCCCCTCAACCAACCACCTCAACCAACCCCCTCAACCAACCACCTCAACCAACCCCCTCAACCAACCACCTCAACCAACCCCCTCAACCAACCACCTCAACCAACCCCCTCAACCAACCACCTCAACCAACCCCCTCAACCAACCACCTCAACCAACCCCCTCAACCAACCACCTCAACCAACCCCCTCAACCAACCACCTCAACCAACCCCCTCAACCAACCACCTCAACCAACCCCCTCAACCAACCACCTCAACCAACCCCCTCAACCAACCACCTCAACCAACCCCCTCAACCAACCACCTCAACCAACCCCCTCAACCAACCACCTCAACCAACCCCCTCAACCAACCACCTCAACCAACCCCCTCAACCAACCACCTCAACCAACCCCCTCAACCAACCACCTCAACCAACCCCCTCAACCAACCACCTCAACCAACCCCCTCAACCAACCACCTCAACCAACCCCCTCAACCAACCACCTCAACCAACCCCCTCAACCAACCACCTCAACCAACCCCCTCAACCAACCACCTCAACCAACCCCCTCAACCAACCACCTCAACCAACCCCCTCAACCAACCACCTCAACCAACCCCCTCAACCAACCACCTCAACCAACCCCCTCAACCAACCACCTCAACCAACCCCCTCAACCAACCACCTCAACCAACCCCCTCAACCAACCACCTCAACCAACCCCCTCAACCAACCACCTCAACCAACCCCCTCAACCAACCACCTCAACCAACCCCCTCAACCAACCACCTCAACCAACCCCCTCAACCAACCACCTCAACCAACCCCCATCAACCAACCACCATCAACCAACCACCTCAACCAACCACCATCAATCCCATGTCATTCCATTGCTCACCCGTGCTACCCCATCCATCAACCCCTCCTGGCCACCCCGCCTGGTCCAAGCCCAGACCTGACAACCACAGCACCCATCGTTGCGGGGTGCTTCGTTGATCGAGCCTTGGGTTTCCTTAATGTTGGTTTCTGATTAGTATCTACCGGTTGGTTTCATCTATTTTCATTACTTTAGGGGGGTTACACTAATCAGAAACCAACATTAATGGTGAATTGATGCTCAACGACGAGTGAATTGATGATTTTATGAGGATGAGTTGATGACTACGACAAATGGCAAATGGATGGCTAATGAATGGTCAAGTGATGACTACCTGTTGCACATGGATGGCTAATGGGGGGTGAATTGATCGTTATGCAAGCTTCATGATAGCTAAACCATGGAGGAATGATGATTCATTGGCTAATAGCTGATGTTGAATGAGTTTTGACAGAAGATTGATTCATGTTAACCGATGATGAATCATGGCCAATGACGAATGAATAATTGCCATGACTCCTTCAAACTGGCTGATAGCGGCCAAAAAGGGCTCGGTATGGCTCGCTAGTAAGTCGATATTTCTAAAGATTGGCAACTCAAATCATGCGCCAAATCTTCATGGTTATTAAGTCAAAAGATTAGTAGGTTGGTCTCACTATGAAGCAGCCATTTGGGTTGGTCAATCGTCCGCGATTGATTGTGACACTGGCTCTTCAAAGACGATTAATAGATTAATATATCTTAATATTGCCAGTTTAAGAACTGCCAAATGGTTTGTCCACACGACTGTTGTTCTTGATCAGTGCCTAAAACTGGCTGCGGTCCCCACAGCCAGCCGAGAGCACCTGAGAACCTTCACCAATGGTGCAGTCATCTTGGTTCACTAACCATGGCTAGTAAATTGATCATGTGCCCCTCAAGCATCTAGGTCGAGTTACCCATAAATAAACGGCCAAGTTACCTCCAATGATCATTCTGAGTTGGGAAAGCAAGTCTTGTGGATAGACCAAGAAAATATTGTTGGTTGTTGACTAATACCTTCACTTGACCAACCTAGACCAGCATCAGCCACTACTGCTGGTATGATCTGTATCGACCGTGCCGTACCACCATCGATTGATGAACTCTTGGTTGACCACAGGGGGTGGTCAAGCCCCCTCGCCCAACATGACCATTTCTAGCCGATCAGTGCATCTGTGCTCAACTGATGACATGTCGCTCCATAAGTGACGATATGTGACGATGAAACCACAACAACAGTAGCAGACAAGAAAGAAAAACCAGCAAAACTAAGACATTAAGAAAGGCAACAAACACCAACACGGACAACAAACGAACGACTCCAACTCACCTGGTCAGTGCAACACCTATCTCGCTGCCAAACGGCCCACTGTGTGCGACAGCACAGCTGATGCAGAGTTCACCACCATGTCCTCCAGCGGGTGGGGGACCCTGGTTGCCACACCATGATCCGGTAAACCCCTGGAGCAACAACACCATTACCTGGACATGTGGCGTGCTTACTGCTGTTGTACACACAATGCAATTCACGGGTTCGGAGCTATGAAGACCCATTATCAACTACTGTAACCGCTTGACCAGAAACATTCCTCAACGCTGCCGACAAGCTTACAGTCGCTTGACGGACCCCAGCCAAGGTCCAACAATAGTTAACGGATTAGTCACTTTCATAATCTCACGCACAGACACATACACACACAAAGGACACAAAGGCAATCCAGCTACATCCTTGAGGGCCTGGGGTATGCGGAGCCATGGAACCACCAGTCACTGGCCGAGGGTTTGCCGTGACCGTGCACAACGCGTCACCCGTTTGTCCGTGGCAACATTGCCGAAAACGGTTGCTTTGGCCTTGAATGTTCAGGACAAACCAATGAGACTCCAAGGGTTTTATAGTTAGCACATTTGGATTAGCAATGTCCAAACTAATGGTTGGCTCACATGTCTAAACTTGGGTCAGCAAATAGTTGGACTTGAATTTTTGCAATGTTTCACTTGTGTTTCTCCTTTACGATGCCCAAGACAGGTCCAGGATAGGTCACACATGGTCAGAACGCAAAGCCCATGGAGCTGTCAGTACCCATGGAGCGCTCCTGCAAGTCCAGCTCCAAAATCGTAAGCCTTGGTGCGTCGTCAGCAACCCAAAGGCTTGGAGTAGCGTCTGGCATGTATGGAACTGTGGCGGCAGCCCTGCTTGATACACCTCGATGCAAAAAGTGGCACCAAAAAAAAGCACTATGTTATGCACAGCTATTGATTGATTAACCATCATTGAAATTCATTTGGCCATTAATTAACCACTACAGTAACTAATCATCCATTAACCAATGACCACAGATAACGATGAACTCACCCATATTTCCACCGTAACCGCAACCTGCTCAATAGCTGGTGGCTTACAATCCAATAGGGGGGTTTTGGATGGATCTCACATGTTTGATATAAATGGGTTGTTGTTGTTGTTGGTTGGTTGTTATTGGTTGTGATATAGTTGCTAACAACCAACAACCTTTATAGTGGCTAACATCTTCATTATTGTTGGTTGTTGTTGGCTATAAATCTCTAACCCGTATTTCTCCACTATAAAGCCCTTGGCTATGAGGTTGTGTTTCTCCAAATCGGGGACCCCCCAATAAACATCTATGGAGGCATTTATAGCAAGAATACCAACCAGAACTTTTGGGGTTCCCAATGGCTTAAGAAACACCCATTAACCATCATTACCGCCCAGAGACAATTCTTACCACCCATGAAATCACATATGAACATGGGTTCATTCTTACCACCCAATGGCTTAAGAAACACCCATCATTACTACAGTCACTACCCATGACTCATGACATCCATTGATATCCCATGATCACCTGCCACCCGCCATTCACACTCCGAGCCGCTGGGATTGGCTCCCCCGCCGCGCGCGCTCCGCGGCCTTGGGGATCTCAGGCTCACGAATCTGGTCGGTGGCGTTGGTGCCTACCACGGTGGCCGGCAATCAACGGGGCTAGCCAGGGGAAACGATGACCATCAACCAGGGTTGGAACCATGCTTAGTGATAGGGGTGATGGTTGGTGATGGCTAGTGATGGTTAGTGATGATTCTAACCTAGGGAGTGGTCAAATAGTGCTGGTTCATAATCGATGCTGGTGCTAAGGGATCGCTGGGCTGACCATAGCAGAGATGATCCCCGGGACTGTTGTTGAACCAACAGCTACAGGAAAAGCAGCAACAACACCGAAGGCTTGAGCAACAGCTATCAATGAGAGAGAGATGAAAGCGGATAGACTCGGATTAGCTGCGAAGATGTACCTAGAATAGGTGATACACTCATAACAACAATGTCATGAACTGACTACAGGCTAGTTATTTGTTAGGTTTTGGCGGTTTCCCGACGGACAGCCGAAACCATTGCTGATGAGTCATGTGACATGCCACCAGGAAACATGTGCACAGCTGCCATAGCATTTGCTTCATAGCTCCAATCCTTCCAAACTACTGCCCGGCTTCGCTACCTAGGTTGATGGAGACTATGCTGCTAAATGGCTTGTCTGATTGGAAGCCTGGTCATATCAGCTACTCAATGATGCTGGTATTGGCTACAAAATACTCAAATGCTACAAACCATTCGATTGGAGCTTTGCTGCTTTGTTATCTTTGTTTGAGTTTGACTGTTTTTTGGGGGTATGCCCCATCCACACCATCCGGACTTACGGCCTTTTTGCCTGGTGGGAAACCATGGGTAGCAACAGTTCTCCCACAAACGCTTGAACTGCTGGTTGGCTCATGTCTTCTGCAGTCTGCGAACCTTTGCGGCTAATGATGCTTCATTGACAATTTGTATTCAACAACCGTTAGTAAGAGCTGATTGCTCTGTTCAGCTCTCATTGCCTTCAGGACCACCCCACCGGTCCTGCCAAAGAGAGCTGGTCGGTGAAATCTCTGAGGCCAATCAAATGTCGAACTTCTCCATCGATCTTGGAGTAACGCACCTTGCGGGCCGAGGCTGGCGGCACCCCCAAGGAGAGTCCAGGAGAGATACCAGAAATGACCAAAATCATAAGCCACCCAAGCCTGGGTACATCTTCGCGGCTGCGTAACAACCCACCTTCTAGTACAGCACCTGCTGGGAGTGTGTCAACTAGTTTTTATTGGCAGCACATGTGAAACATCCCAGCCACTGAGGGGAAAGTGGTAAAATATGATAAGATATGGTGAAATCAAAGGTTCTTCTAGCCGTCAGCTTCTGGCCGTCAGTAGGGCTGAACGGTCTTGGCTACAGGGTTGGACCTGCTCGCCAAAGGATCCCACATCTCCCACATCTCCCGCTTGGCCCGAACCTGAAAGACCTCTGTGCGGAAGCGGCTGGAATACGAGTCCACCAAACCTCGCGGCGCTGTCACGTTGAAACCAATTGAGAGGATCTTGCCGGCCCATGGTAGCCTTGCATGGACTCGATTTCGCTCGGCCAGTTTCCCTCATCAACCAAAAAAAGGGGTCAATGAGCACATGTTGATGGATAATTATGGCAAATTGGTACATATAGATGATCATAGTCTGGCTGATTCCGACACATGAGTCAATGAGGGTAGCAACTGACAATCTCATGGCGCAGCGACATCCCGCGGCAACCGCAAAGCATGCGACTAGGCGGTTTTGGTGTTGCACGCCAACGGGTCCGGTAAAGTCGTAATGTTATGGTGATGAAAATTCTAGAGGATGGATGAATACACGAACAAACGAACAAAATAACAAAATAGCTACAAACAAACAAACAAACAAACAAACAAACAAACAAACAAACAAACCAACAAACCAACAAACCAACAAACCAACAAACCAACAAACCAACAAACCAACAAACCAACAAACCAACAAACCAACAAACCAACAAACCAACAAACCAACAAACCAACAAACCAACAAACCAACAAACCAACAAACCAACAAACCAACAAACCAACAAACCAACAAACCAACAAACCAACAAACCAACAAACCAACAAACCAACAAACCAACAAACCAACAAACCAACAAACCAACAAACCAACAAACCAACAAACCAACAAACCAACAAACCAACAAACCAACAAACCAACAAACCAACAAACCAACAAACCAACAAACCAACAAACCAACAAACCAACGAACGAACGAACGAACGAACGAACGAACGAACGAACAAACAAACAAACGAACAAACAAACGAAAAAATGAATGTGATGATGATGATGATGGTGATGATGCTGATGATGATGATGATGATGGTGGTGGTTGATGAATGATGCATGATGCAAGATGCATGATGCATGATGCATGATGATGATGATGATGATGATGATGATGATGATGATGATGATGATGATGATGATGATGATGATGATGATGATGATGATGATGATATGCTGTGTTTGTCATGGTAAGTAAGTCCAGTTTCGTTTCCATTCATTGCCAACAATGAATGCCTTGAAAATTACTGTGATCGCATCCCATCATATCCAGGCTTTCAAGCTGGATTCCAGGATACCCTGTCGATCAGGTGAGACATCTGGCGCCAAGATCGCCCCCCTCCGGGCGTCCCGGACGCGTGTGGAACACGTTGGCCGAGATGTCGCCCGGACTCCCCATGGCCGTGGGCCGCGCTCCGCTCAAGATCTCCACCGCTCGGGCAGCTTCGGCCGGCGGCATGAAGTCCGTCAGGGGCAGTCCTTCCTTGGGAGACGGGGGGGCTTTGTTGGTAGCGCATGGATTTTGCTGGTGAGATTTTTGTGAATGGATTTTGGCTCAAGGGATCTTTTGGTGGAAAGATTTTTTGGTGGATGGATTGGTTACTGGGTTGGTTAATGATCGCCTTCTCAAGGAGTTTTTTTGTGAAGGTGGATGGAATTTTTGGTGGGTGGATTTTTGGTGAGTGGATTTTGGAAAATCCCAGCTACTGGAAACCACCTTTTGGTGAACAGGCACTCCTGGTGGCTCCTGGCCCGCCTCCCCCATTGTCGGGTAGAGTGGGATACCCCTACTCCTTGCCTCCCAACCAGCAGAAACCAGCCATTACTAGCCACTAGAACTTCCCGACTGCAGGGGCCCTGCCTTACAACCACCATGATGCGGCTCAAGTGGGCAATATGAGTCGATCTAAACGCTGGGTTGACCAAGCTCATATGTCTAGATTACAGTATATACGTAGTTTACTTTGGCTGGATTGAAATCACATAGGCGTAGTTGACTTTGGCTGGATTGACTCTAGCCGGCCGCAACCACTAGCCGGATGCTTTCTGGTTTTACATTCAAATATGGGCGTTTCTCAACCATAGGGGACCCCCCCAAATCATCCAACATCAATCATATATAGCAATAAACCAGCGCCCATACGGCTGTTTCTCAAAATAGGGGTACCCCTAAATCATCCACTAATAGTCATTAATAGTAGTAAACCAACCATTTTTTGGGTACCCTATTTTAAGAAACCCCCATACAGATACATTCCATGGTACACTCCCCTTCCGTGACCAACCAAGGCCACGTGCGCGGGTGCCACTGCCCAGCTTCGAGGGAGAGGCCCGGGCGATCTCGCAGAAGCACAGCAGCCAGCTCTGGAGAATGGGAGGTCAGATGCAAGTCTTCTCCTGGATCCGATGAGTCGGAAACAAGGATCAATAAGCTGGTTGATTGATGGTGAATTGATGGTTAATTGCTGGTTAATTGATGGTTACTGATAGTGAATTGATGGTTCATTGATGGTGAATTGATGGTTATTTGATGGTTAAGCTGGTGAATTTCTGGCAATTAGCAATCAATAAACCATCAAAAAGTCATTAAGCATGGTTGGTTGATGGTTAATGATGGTTGATGGTTTATTGATGGTGAATTGATGGTTAATTGATGGTTAATGCCATGAGTCGCTCAGCGACGGGAATTTCTGTGCCAGATTTTACCAGTTCATGAGTCGCCGCTCTGGAATGCCTGTTCTTGCACAGGATGAGTTCGACTGGAATTCATGTTTGGCAGTTTTTGGCGCAAGGGGAATTCCTGTTCTTGCAGCCTGAAGCTTTGACCAATTCTATATAGTTGGAATGGCTGTGGTTGTTATATGTTGTTGTTCACTGAATTTATCAAGCGCTATGATGACTAAAAGTGGTTGACAGTCATGTGGTGAAACTATCATTCGATCATTGTCCATTGTCAACCCACCGCAGCAATACCAACACAAACCACCGCAGGTGCAAATCTTCACCTCACACTTTTCGTTGGGGCCCGGAGTCAACCGTTGAGCGGCCATGAGAGGCATGCTTGCAAGTCAATACCAAACAATATACTCAATAATTATTCAGATGATTGTGCTGGCTACATTCATCATGGCTGATATGGTGGACAAAGCATGTCAAGAGACAGTGCGAACCACGGTGAATAAACAGTAAATGCCTTAAATACCATCTTTAATGGTTAGAAACCGAGTTCAACGAGCAATCCCAGCGCGGGATGATCACAAGTAGATCAACATGGATTGAGTGACAAGGCCGATAGTTGTGTGGCTAAAAGTGTTGAACAGTTGCCGGTCATCATTAACAACGTTAATCAGTCATGATTGTCAAGCAATTAGGTATGGTTTGCACTGGTGATTCACAATGATTGGCAAAGGTCACGGTCATTGCCATTGCTTATATCAACATGATCACTGGCAGTCATGAAGGTCAACAGTGCTTGTCAATAGATGATGTTTTCCCCTGGTCTTTTCCCAAGGGTTTTCCCTTGGTTTCCCTTGATTTCCTGTAGGTTTCCCCAGGTTTTTCCCCATGATTTCCATGGCTTTCTCGCAGCTTTTCCCCACCTCTCCAGGCCCGAGGTCCGCCCGGGCGGCCTCCCTCCCAGGTCCCGGCGTCCGGCCTAACTCGATGACCGCATCGCAGGTCAAGCGCAGCAGAGAGGTGGCGGCACTCAGCTCCTGGGGGGGAACCGATCGCTGTGATGCCGGTGGTGAGGCCGGTATTTACCAATGCTATACTAATGGTAAATAGCAATGGTTTACCAATGGTACACTAATAGTTGTTAATGGTAAACTAATAGTAATACCAATGGTTTACTTATTAGTAAACTGATGGTTCAATGGTATACCAATGGTCTACAATGGTGTACTACCATTGGTTAACTAATAAGTTTACTAATATATATAGTAAGTAATACCATGTATAACCAATTAACTGATGGTTTAACTGTAGCAAATACCAATATATGGTATACTAATAAGTTTACTAATGGTATTTACTAATGGTGTATTAATATACTTACCATTGGTTTGCCTTGTTACTTTCAATGGTTTACAATGGTAAGTAATCATTGTAAGTAATGGTATACTAATATGTTTACTAATGGTATTACCATGGTTCACCAATGGTACTTAGTGGTTCCCATGGTATGTTGATAGTTTTTTTTCCACCGCCATCCCGAAGGTCCAGCTAGGCTGAAGGCGGCTGTATGATGTTGACAGTTATTACCAGTGAATATTGATAGTTGTTAATTACTAGTGAATGGATGAAAGTGTGAATACTAGATGGTGGCGAATACCATGGGTGGCTAATAGATTGTGGTAGAAATAATGGTGTGAATAGTTATAACGGTGGTATCAATATGGCTAAAAGTGGTATAAATCATTCACCCTTGGTATGTTAATAGTGGTTCAAACTGGTCAATGACGGCAACTCATCACCCTAATATGGTTAAGCATCACCCTGTAGGCACACACGTGTCCCCTTGTCGGCTTATACAAGCTCGGAAACTTCCGCCCCCGCCTCGTGCGGGTACTACTTGTATGATTAATCATCACCTATGTGCCTATGTTAGTGAGTCAAATGATTTCTGTGGTTATAATCATCACTTATGGTTGATCATCACCTATGGCTAATCACCACCTACTATAGCCTTGTATGGCTAATCGGCTACCCAGGATAAATAAACCCCTGGTTGATTAACTAGGGGGGTTCCCATTCTGATGGACAACCAAGGCTTTTAGGGGATACCCCCTAGTTAATCAACCCGGGGTTTATTAATCCTGGGTAGCCATTAATCATCACCCAACAAATTCCTCTCTCTGATTCATTTCGATCCCGGGTGCAGCTGCCGAGTTTCCGCTTTCACCGTCTTGTTATGCAAACGTTGGGCAGCTGCACCTCTGAGCCTCGCCACTGGCGAATCCAAAATGGGAACGGGGCGTTTTTCTTCATGATGGTCCTAAATGATAGTGATTATAATGATGATCATCCTAAATGATAGTGATGAATTATCTGATAAATGATGGTGATTGACGTTTTTCTTAATGATTTAAGTCCAAAAACCAACTAACCTAGTTGCGTGGAAAAATCCAGCATTCGTGCGGGGTGTACCTCTTAAAAACTGTGCTTTTGTGATTAGTAATATTAGTACGGATAATGATAAATTATCATAAATGATAGTGATTGATGATAGTTATTTTTCATGATTGGTAGTCTGAAAATGTCCGAAATGGTGGTTTCTCAATCCATAGGGGACAGGGGACCCCCGCTTATCATCCGATAGTAAACCATTCATCGTAAGAAACCAATCCTAGCTTTGGGGTCCCCTATATATATTGGAAAACCACCAAATGATACTGATTGCATATGATTCGTTAGGACAACCAATGACTAGCGATCATTTGATTGCTTTGAATCATGATTTGCGACTAACAATTCACTATCCCATCATGCTAGTGATGGTGATAGTATATGGCTAATGACAATGGCAAATGCTGCTGATCATGATGGTCAATGGTGGTTGGCAGGTAGTGAATGATCAGTTAAGAACACCAATCATGATTATAGTACCCAGCACTGGTGTCTAGTGAAATTGAATGAGAAGCGGTAACAATAGATATATTTACAAGCAATGATACTAATTAGGGTTGATACTCGCTAAGCGGTAATAATAATACTGGCTGATAGCAATGACTGGTAACCTCAATTCGCAGTAGTAGTCATAGTCGGTAATCATAAACGCACGTTAAGTACTTGCAAGCAACCAATCAAAAGAATACACCATCAACCAACCAGCATCAACCCAACCAAGTATCAGCATCAATACCAATACCAACCAGCATCAACCACACAGCAGTGGCATTTCAAGGATAGTCGATTATACCATACCCATCTAAACAAGCAAAACCCAGGCAAGACTATCAAAGCTGACAGAGGAAAAAGAAAAACCCAGATTTTGGGGGGGAATCAGAAGCCATAAGCTAGCTGAAACCCTGAGATGTCTGGGAAAACCATTAGAAACCTGTTGAAGAAATCACCGAGTCGGCCCAACGTCCCCTGTCGCTTCCAAGCATCCCTTGCTGAAGCGACAATGAGACCAAGGTCACCACCACGCATGAGAGTCCTGCCCAGTGTCGGCACCAATCGGCACCAGGTATTCCCCGATGTCTGTGTGCGTGTGCACGGGCGTATGTGTGTATATGCCTTACTATAAATAGATCATGTCCCTATGAATTGATATTAACCTATGTGCTCATTGAACACGAATTCGACATATTATGTTGCAGTCCGTAGCCCTGTCCCCGGATGCATCCCCTGACCCAGCTGAGACCGGTGCGGCAACACCGGGGAAACCGACCGGGCGCGGCAACGTACCAGCAGCGCAGCTCTCCTTCAATCCAGAGCGGTGTGCCTGACCCAGCCCGCGGGCGGCTCATGGCGCCTGTGGTTAACCATATGGGGGTTCTCAAAATGGGAATCCCAAACTTATGGTTGGTTTATTGTAACAAATATCCATTCTGGTTGTTATGAGATGATTTGGGGGCACCCCTGTTTTGAGAAACCACCAACGCTGATAGTTGATGAATCACGGTTAAGAATGATGCTAATGATGCTTGACATGATGGGCAAATGTGGCCAGCCTCCTATGTTTGACACATGACCGGAATCAAAGGTGCCGTAGCTGGCACATCCGAACATACTCAAGTGATCCAACATGCCCTGCACCCTTATGAGCTGGCAATTCACTCTTGGTTGCTGCTCACCCTGCTCGAAGCCAGCGCAAACCCAAGGCATCATGCGCATCCCAAGCAAACGAATCTCCATCCCCCTGGCCGGCTATTAATTTCGGGGTAGGTTTTTGTTGTCTATAGACAGTCCAGTGTTCGCCAAACTGGCTTCAACAAGGATTTCTATGAAGATTATGACTCACCACATGGGCCCACATTTATGGCATCCTTCAAATGATCACTTTCTAGTGATTCCTTTTTTTGTCGGGAAAATACCTTGACATGTTGGAAGAGCCCCATGTCATTGGCTTATCCATGGACCCCATGGCTTTGCCCTGCGCTGCTTCGCCTGCGTTCATGGTACCTGGGAAGCCCTCATTGAAGGCGCGCAGCAGCGTCAACAGCAAGGACAGCACGTTCAAAAACAGGACCTCGAGGCATCGAATGTGTCTTGAAGCTCCATGGAAGACCCGGAAATTGCTGCCTTGCCCAGCTCTGTTTCCTGATGTTTTTTCTGCATTCCGGAAACAAATGACCACATTGCGCGCTGGTAGGAAATGTAGGAAAGAGGATCACAGCCTCTACTCCCCCTTGTCTGTGTGTTTGCTGTGGTGGTGTGGTGGCTATTGCAATTGTTGGTGTGTTGCAAAAACTTTCTGGCCCACCAAGCGCATGTACAAATAAATCAAAGAAACACATGCGTAAACAAACCAAAAGATGTTGCTCACGGTCGTGGAAACAAACAAAGATACAAACAAACAAACAAACAAACAAACAAACAAACAAAAAAACAAACAAACAAACAAACAAACAAACAAACAAACAAGCAAGCAAACCGGAAAGAAACAAGCACATCAAATAAACCAACATGGTTTGGTTGTGTTGTTCTTCAGTGTTGTTTTTGCGGTGCTTCGTGGTAAAAATCCATAGAATCCACAGACATCCCTTCAAAATCTTCAAAGACACTAGCAGCAGCAAGGCCGAGATGCCAAAGAAGTGCGAGTTGCCAGGGTCACAGAGGGCAGTCGAAAGAAGGCCGTGTAGGCCAAGGACAGTGACAAATTTCTGCTATCCTGGGAGAACAGGCGGTGTGGGTGATATAGGCTTTGGTGACACGCGCAAGCCATGACACCAGTACTGTGTTTCAGGCTCCTGGCCCAACACGAAACGTCAGTGTTGGGGTAGCTTGGAGATGGACCAATGATGGCAGGCCTCCCGCTGACTTTCTGCGCGGTAATTGGCTACAACCATACTGTCTGGTTTCCATTGCCATCCAACAAATTCTGCCGCTACAGGAGGGTAGTTTGCTGATAGCGGTGTGCGGGAGACACTAGTAATTCTTCCTCGACTACTTCCGAAGTGTTGGCGGGATTTTCTGAAGCGATTTTTTGTTTTGAGGCATGTCCCAAACGTTGCAGCACTAGGTTGCATGCTGGCCATTGCAGGCTGGTTTTGGGTCAGCACCAAGCCCCTCTTGCTCACACCATGAGCTTTGCAGAGCGCCAAACTGTGGACATCATTGTCGTCGTCATCATCATCATGATGCATCATGCATCATGCATCATTCATCAACCACCATCATCTCATCATCATCATCATCATCATCATCATCATCATCATCATCATCATCATCATCATCATCATCATCATGTGTTACAGTATTGCATAAAGTGTCCCCCCGACACATTTCCACTGTCATGCATCCAGATTTCCGCGGGATTTGGGTGCCAGTTTTGATCAACCAACAGGTATCTGTGGGACACATCCTGTCATACAGCAGGTGCTGGGACCGAAGCTTCGTGTTGATAACCCCCATCCAGGCACTAGGATCCACAATCACCAGGCCCTATAGGCACCTCAAGGTACAAGCAGCTGCTTCATCCCCCGTGCCCATGGCACCCATGGGTTCAACGCTGGCTTTGACCCGCACTAACCCGCCATATGGTGCCATGGATCTAAGGGCGGGCTTCCAATCGGCGACAAAGCCAACATCCTCAGGATCACACTTCGATATGGCCATCATGGCCATCATGGGAACAGCTGGCAAGACCAAGGGGAGGAGTGCAACATGACAAGCAATCAAAGCAAGGACGCAACCAACCAGAGTGAGGATGTAAGCAGCACTGGGTGACAGAACGAAGGATAAAAGGAGAAAACAGTTAAATGACTAATGAATAGACTTGGCTCAAAAATCCTATCTCTAAGGTTGTGGAAACATGCATCCACGAAAAATGGATCTGTACCCAACCATGACGTGGCGCCCTTGGGCCCTTAAGAGGACTAGCACCATCATGGTCATCGCAGGGTGCCTCCAAAGGCTGGACAGCCTCGGTTGACATACCTTGATGATACGCAGTTGGTTACTCAACCATATAAAAACCCATGCAGCATTTAACTAAGTTGGATGATAATATTCAGCTACCGTATATAAATGATTCAAGACCTGATGCATACCATAACTAAGTCAAATAATCAAGACCTGATGCATACTAAAAAGTATCCGACCATGATCAGGTCTTTGTGCAGAGGCTCCTGATGGAGATACCTCCAAATCTGCGACCGACATGTTTGCCACTCAGCATCGTCGTTCACAACTTCTGCTCTACTAGCACTATACTTGTGACTTCCTCAACTTGAACCACAGCCCCAGCCATGCACTACGTTCCCCCCGTACAGCCATCACGTGGGGGCATGATGCAAAGATACGCCTACACAGGTTTTGCTAATTAGTTCCCAGCACATCACATATGTTCAAGCTCATCCATCAGTCATGCTGGCATCTGCTCAGATGGTTGACCATCGGCCAAGCACAGGGAGTCAATTACTACAGTAGTCCAACTATGTATGGCCGTGGCCGTCCTCAAGCCTTGTGGCAGCTGGCCACGCGGCTCTCCAAGCAGACGCCTTGGCTGCAGCCAAGCAACCCACAAACCATACCGAGCCCATAACCTGCAGCCGTGGCCGGGCTCTCGACAGTGCGGTTGATTGGTTTCGGCCGGCCAGGCTCTGGCCAAACACCGCTGACCACTCACGCCAAGGTGCAGATATTCACCGTCCGCCGCGTAACCAGCTGACTCGGACAAAGCAAATGGAGCGTTGCATAGGCAGAGATGGGCAACAAGAACCTGGGAAGCTGGAGAGGAGCCCGAAACACGACCACAACTGATGCGCAGTAGTTACTAGAGGTTGACTTACACTACTTGAATGCAGTAACAACTAGAACACCATCTGGTATCAGCGGCTGATGGTTCGTACAAACTCAATTGCCAAGGTTCCTGGGACAGAAGAATCCATGGTTGGCGACGCAATGTGCATCTCAAATTCACAGCCCTGTCAGTTACTGGGCTTTGTCACTCTAGTGTCATATCCTGAAACCATTGAGCCACGCTGTTTTCTGGCATCCCGCCGTTTTGGTTGGCCGAACCATGTTCACAAAACCACCCTGCAAAGTCATATCTTAACAGGGCAAACTAGGTTGGCTACTGCTGATTCTCCCACAATGCCCGATTATACCCTTAGTAGCGTGCCTTCGGTGACTAACCAAGTTTGGTGAAACCAGGTTTTGTACAGCCCTGTTGTTCTGCCTATCTTTGGTTATGCAGTAATCCCCTATAAGGGTCGGTTCGTTCCCACCACCCAACCCTTGGGTGCCAGCAGCAGAATGAATTCCGTAGGCATCCAGCGCGGTTTGTGGCGCCAAATGTTGCCTGGCAGTGAAGCCTTCTGTGGCCACCTTCTTGGAATGGGTTATGATGGCCAGCCAAGGGCTCAGAATTTGTTAGGCGACTATTGGTAAGGAGCTGCCCCCTTAAAGGGCCATAGGAATACCCATGGCTCCTTACCTCCCTCCCAAACACCAGCCAAATGATGACTCATTACTTGCTGCTTACTGCTTAAACATGGCGAAGTAATGATTGAGAATTGGCACATCAATCGTCGATGATGGCTAGTGGTGGTTGAGAACCTTGCCGGGTCACATGCAGTACTTGCCACTCGTTTCTCTTCGCATCATGCGATGAAGCCCAATACTTGGTACGCTTGGAACCCTTCTGGGGGTCCAGCAGGCATGCATCTGTCTGAAAAAGGAAGGCAGCTGTCTTATTCAATGCATGCAAAGCTTGGCTCGGCTATTGGGTGCACCACAGGAATGAGCATTCCGAACAAGAAAAATGCCTAGTTGGCTACCAAACTTTCGAAATGCGAAAGCGGTTCA
>VSDK01015465.1:111298-122915 GCA_009767595.1 Symbiodinium kawagutii
AGAGCGGTTACTCACCATGGCGCCTGCAACTAAATGGGTTGGTGGTTGAAGTTGGTTGTGTGGTTGGTTGCTTCAACCGACCTCTTACTCTTGCTGTCATGGTTGGATACAGGCCATCGCCCACCGATCTTCAATGGGTTAAATTCCTTTAAATTCCTCAGGGTTGGCTGTGTCAACGGTAGTTGGTTACCCCACTATGTGCTAGATTCGATCAGTATAAGTAGCGCCGGATTTCTCCCGTCAATTGTAGCATTTGGAAAGCACGTGTCCTCATCATTCTGCATCATCATGCTCAATATCGTTTTTGTTTCTACATGTTTGGCTTGGATATGCGAGCGGAAGCTTAAGGCTACATCAAGCCTGCTGATCTTCACTTCACTGTCTTCACTGGATTCAAGAAGTCAGCGTCGGCGATGTCAAATCCCACAGGTCCCTCCTGTTTGTGAACTCTTCATGGTGCAAATTTGGGGGTACATGAACACCCTGACGTTGATGGGTTGTGATTGGTGTGCGGGTGCGGGTGCATGTTGAATGGGTCGGCTGGCACAGGGTTGCACTACTCCCGAAAGCAGGGCGATTCCATTCCCCAGAAATTTGTGATTCTGTTGTGTACCAGCGCCATGCAAAACAATCAGAATTCCTTCCCTCCCCATAGTGAAGTCCTGACACACTGAAGCAAACACGTGAAATCCCAATTCAAGCAGGGTGATAGTCACCGAAATACGATTGATCGTTATCCATGATGACCATGTTTCAGCCACAATTCTAAGCTCTCACTGGCCATTACCTCTATTCCCAACCAAGTCCAGTAACAGTTGGTATTAACCAAGTCTACTGGTCATTACCCAAGATGTCTCAAACAAGTTCCAAGTCCAGCGGGTGGAGGGCCAGCAGGGGTACCATCTCCGTGACTGCTGACAGGTGCCCCCCCCCCAGGTCCCCAGGTCCGCCAAGCCGCCGAATGCACCGGGCCGAAGACCCGCTCGCGTGCTTCCAGGACGTGCTGCCGGTACTTCATGGCCTCGTCCAAACGGCCCTCCTCTTCGAAGATGTTGGCCTAGGGAAGGTGGGTCCAGGGCTGGCGGGGGAAGCTCCAGAAGCTGGCGCCAGCATCCCTGGAGATGTCCAGGTCGGATATCCAGCCGGAGGCGCCGGCGAACCAGCCATGTGCATAGCCTTCAGCTCCGTTACGTGTGCGTGTTGACCCCTATTGCTTAAAGAAGGCATGAAAAGAAGAAAAACCCAAAACCATCCAAAACCATTACCCAACCAGAATAGCAGCTGGCGACTGAGCAGTTCGGGGCAATGGCCAAAACCAATGATACCAACCAATATAGACCAATATAGACCACGCGCGCACCAGTATCAACCATGATTAGCCATTACTGACCATGAATCAACCATTCATCACACATCAATCAGGCTTGTGCCATGCATCAAGCATTCGTGAACCCATGATCTCCCATTCCTGACTCCTGACCCATCGTGCACGTAGCCTTGTTACACCTTGCCCCACCAGCCACACCATTGGTTGTACTCCTCAGCCTTCACGGTGTCAGGATGGTCCAAGCCGAATTCCTCGCGAGGCAGCGACCACACCGATGGCTAATGGGGAGCTCTATGGTGGTAACTCATTGATGATAATCACTGGCTAACGACCTAACCATGGTTCCCATGTGGTCATTAAGAAAGAGTGGCTCGCAAAACATTGTGGTAACTCATTGGTGATTATGACCAATAGAGCTGGCTAATTACCAGAATCTAAACATTGATGATTATAAACAATGGCTCATTGATGGGAGCTTTAATCACCGGCTAATGGCTGATGATCACAAACGATGGATGATGATCACTACAGTTGTTCACAAACAATAGCTCTATTATGGCGACGCATTGATGATAATCACTTGGCCAGTGACCAAAACATGCTTTGCATATGGTCATTGAGAATGAATGGCTCGCGAATTAGTGGCTTGGATACTAATTCATGACCATTTATAATGACCAAAACCTTGAGAAGGATTGATGATTGCTCGTGTATGCTCAACTTCTCACGCTTTGCGTTTCTGATGGAACCATTTTGTTGATGTTTATTGATAGCCAGTTAACAATGAATTGGCTGTGGGTCAAAACCCTGTACCCCTGTTTCCCCAATCATTTACCATTATTTTCCTCATTATTGGTTGGTGATTATCCCCATTAGTTGGTTGGTTAATATTGACCCACAACCATTTTGGTACACAAAATTCGTTTCCAGGATGCAACCACTGCAACAGTTGAACTGTTTGCCGTGCCCCGCAAGCAGCACGTGGGGAGATCTTTTGGGGTAATGGTGAGCAGTTACATGGTGGTTCCTTAAGATGGGGAACCCCAAATCATCCGATATTGACCCTTTATAGCAATAAACCAACCAAAAATTTATAACTGTGGGCCCCACATAGATAGTAGAATGGTAGTAGAAGATTGTAGTTAGTCGGAATGAATAGCTGGTGGGACTCTTCTGTTTTCCAAGCCTGGCAGATGATCAATCAACAAGTTGTGGACTCTCTGCTTCCATGGAAAACTACCGTCTGCCACGTACGCTACGTGGTAGCGTTCCTTGGGTTGGGCTGATTGCGACTGATCACCCAACCAACCGGTACCACATAGGAAGGCAATAATGTTGGACCTGTCACAGGCCGCTGATCAGTAATGATAGTTGATGATCCTTAATGACAGTTATATAATGATGGCAAATGATAGTTGATGATCCTTAATGACAGTTAATTAATGATGGCTAAATTGTAGTTAATGATGGCTAATGACGGTACATAATCCTTGATGATGCTTAATTAACTCATCTAACTCACCATGCTTACCATCGCTGGTTGCACCGTTGCTTGCGGGCCCCCACTGGACGTGCTCCTGCTGAAAGCGATCGTGCACCTCTTCGCAGACTTCCGTGGCCTCTGCGAAACGTTTCTTCGCCTGGGGACGGCTGTGCAGCTGGAAGAGCTCTGAGTCCCCAAGGGTTGGTGAAGTTAACACCAGGTTGTCTAAGTGGTGAAAATGGCGGTTATCATGGTTGATTAGTTGGTAAAAATGGTGGTGAAAATGATGGTTAATAATGACACCAGGTCGGTGAGTACCAACTGGGGATCGCCAGGAGTTTGAGTGGGCACCAACCTGTAACCAACTTGGACTCCTTTCGAGACCTTGATTCTCCCAAAGCTGACGAGCGCAGCTATCCCAACAAATCCTTTGGCGCCAACCACCTTGGAATCCTTTGGGGGACCTTGATTTTGCCCAAAAGCCCAGGCCCACGGTGTCACAGGGGTAGCTGCACACAACAGGCACATGTCCATTGCCAGAAATAGGAAACCATTGAGGTTCTTGTGCCCTCCCCGCTCACTCTTGACTCCATTTTGGCGTCCATGACCACTAGCTCTGCTGAAAAAAACTGCAACATCATGTGCTGGATAATGTGAGGTCCAATTCCCTTGGCCGGGCATACCCTGGACCAACATCTCAAGCCCGTTTTTGGAGCGGCACCTGCAGCATGGCCCCAAAGTGAAGCACACTCCGCAGCGTATCGGGATGCTCAGCGCCCAACTTGGCCCTGGGAAATCGTGATGGCTTAGGAAGCATGACGTGACGACGTGTCTCTACAGCTTGGAATTGCCCACTTTCAACTTGGGGCCGCTGCTCATGGAGAAGTGCGAAGGAATGTTTGTGGTTGCTGGGTGATCGCTGCTGATGACGACCCGATCGCGAACGCGCTGTTGATCACGAACCAAGGTTGTTCTGGGATCGAGGACAGTACTCTAAAAGATCATGTTCCCAATGTTCAACCACTAAAACATCTGAATAGCTTTTGAAACAGGGAGCAAGCACACGCAAATGTAACGAAACACACATGCGCATACATGTATGTACCTTCATACATGCACACAGACATGAGCGCGTCTGGGCAGAGACTTGTGGCGTGGACCCTTCAAATATCATTGATGGCTACCATCACCCATTGTTGGCCATTCTGATCCATCCTTCGAAGACATGGTGTCCAGTTCGCCTTAGAGTGGCTTCTGATCTTATATTATCAGTGTTGGATTTCAAAAAAAACTTCGACATCTTAAGCCATCTTAGGGTCAAATCCAGATTTTTGATGATTTTTGGACCATCTATCTACCTGCCTAATTACCTATGATTTGATCCCCAGTGAGATCCCCAGTCATCACTGGGTCGTCACCGTTGTGGCTTCGAGCGGCAACCGCTGCTGCCACCACGACGCCCCGCCTGAATCCTTCCACCGCCTGCCGCGTCAAGGGCTCCGCATCGGTGAAGCGGCCCATGGCCTTGGCGCTCCCACGGGCCGCGCCCGGCTGGGGTCATGATGGACGAAGGATTGGCGAATGAATCGCCGGTAGGATCCATTTAAGTACCATTAATATTGATCAATTATCTCTTGTATTATTAAGTGATCTTAAGTATACTTAACTATGGGGTGAATCGGCATTGATATGGACTGATTTTCTTAAGAACAGGATGAATCACCTTGGTTTCTTCGTGCCGAAGTATGGGTTAATCATGATTCATGAGGGTTAACCATGGTGAATTAATGGTTGAGTATTGGCGGATGACAAGTGGTGATGAAATTGACGGTTCAATAGTGGTTCAGTGGTGGTCAGTGAATGCTGAATGATTATCAACTATATAATGTTCAATGATAATTGCTGATGCTGATGCTGAGGAGGAGGAGGAGGAGGAGGGTGGTGATGATGATGATGATGATGACGACGCAGCGATGATCAATGTGGAGTACTGATGGTTGATGACAAAGACCGCAGATTAATAATACCAGCAATCGACAAGCAGCCTCAGGTCATTATATCAATGATCGAGGAACAGCGGCTATGCATAACAATAGTGGATGTCTATAGTACCAATTGGATTTTGAATAAATAACAACAAGAACTAATTAGCAATAACGACTGCTCACTATGTCATTGTAACAGTACTCTGTTGTGGCAACCACGTTTGGCCATGAGCAATGGTTCAGAATCATGAAAGGGTCTTCAAGGAGGCTTGATGTTGACAATCCTAATTTGTGGTGGTCATTCCTGGCTATAGCAACGATGAGTCACAATGATTATGGTTGATTCTTGAGCTTCAATCAGCATATGATGGCTGAGCATCACTGATAGGCACATGTGGACAGACTCTGACAGATTTCAATCATGGATCGTGCCAAATATCGTCATTGATAATGGCTGACAATTGGCAACCAATGATGGTGACCATCGCTTCCATTGATACCGCCCTCATTGTCACAACAAAAGTACTTGTATTGTCAGAAATTTATTGTAGCACGTCCTTCTAATGATGTGGCTCAATCATTCAATAACGAGTATCCCAACAGAATAGATGGCGCAAACATATGCTACCACTGCTTTCTCTTCCAATATCTTTTGTTTGATGCCCCGAATAGCTGGCGGCTTCATGACCTCAAAGCTGACCATCACAACTCTCAATGTGTGATGCTTGTGGCAAGCTTTCTGATGGTTGGCCTGTTGCCGTGTAGATCCAATCGAAAAGGCTGATGGTAATGATTGATGGTGAAGACATGTGAGGAGGTAACACTAAGTAAATCCTTTTTGGCTTATCACCTTCAAAAAAGCCTGTAAATGTGCACAAAGGCACCTGTTGGACCTGAGCTTGACGGGTCTCCGTGGTTGGTAAAGGCGGAGAAGCCCGATTCCTTGAGTTGATGAATCCCCAATTATCCGATTGCAAATGCAAGTGCCCCTCCGAATGCTCCACAAACAACTTTGATGATTTCGTGGCTGAGTACCTTTCCTTCATGAAATCTACATTTGCAGTAACATATTGATATGCAACATCAAAAGCATGCAGTCATGCAGGTGTGCCTGTGTGCGTAAGTATGAATACTGTCTATATATATCAGTAAAAAATACTTGATAATGCACAAAAAAGAACAAAACACAAACCTAAATACACAAATTTATCTAAATATACCATAATATACCATAATATACCATAATATACCTATACCTATACCTTATATACCTTTACCTATACATGCACACTCTGAGTGTGTGCGCGCCCGTTGGCCAGCCCCGCCTCCAGGAGACTGGCCAAGCCCAAGATGGTGTGCAAGGTGTCCTCGGTGCGGCTTGGTGGCGGCCCGGCAGCAACGGCATCATCGCTCAAGCGGTGGCGGGGTTCGGCGCAACGGCATGGTCTATCGTGGTGGGGATCGTTTGGGGGTTGTTTAGGGTACATCCTTTTAAGGATAATTGATTTAACTACTAAGTGGACTTGATATCTTTCAAGGATAAAGGATCGTTGATCATCCATTCAAGCACTATACAGCCGTTTGGGATGGTTGGGGTATCCATGTTGGATGGGCAAAGCCAAGTGTTCAACCAAGGAAGCCCGGTTATGCCTTCTCTGCCATCACCATCATGATGGCTTCTGACCAACGGGATTGCCACATGTGGACCCAATCAGTGCACACAACAAGAACAGTGAACAGGTTGAATGAGTTGCTTGGCCAACAAAACCTCCACCGTTGTGCACTGTTATGGGCTATTTACGAATCCTATTGAACGCATCACCACGGCTGTCCCCTCAGGAAACACACCAACAACACGGCCCAACATCAACCAACTTTAACCCACTTGAGTCATCCTTCCCTGATCAAGGAGCCAAGCATAACCAAGCCACCCATCATCCAGGCAATTTGAATGGTTCATCTACTGAATCACGGCCTATGCTTTGACGGAAACCGTTAAGGTTCAGACTTTGGAGTCCGCTGGGGGAACCATGCTGCTGATGGCTACTGGTTGGATGGGTGACGCTGGTCAACTATTGGTGGCTGACCACCCGAACAATTGAACGACGTACTGGGGATCCAGCTCTGAATAAACGAACTCAAGCTTAATCATAACTTTTTTTGTTGTCAGGTGATGTCAGGTGTACAAACTCCAGCTTAACCATCACTTTTATGTTATCAGGTGTACAACTTCAGTTTAATCATGACTTTTCGTTCTCAGGTGTATAACTGTATAACCTCCAGTTTAGGTGTATAAACTCCAGCTTAACCATTACTATCAGGTGATTTCGTTTATGAAGTGCACAGCCTCTTGGAGATAGCCATTTTGCAGCCACGCGTCTCGATGGTCTGCTCCCAGCGTTTGCTGGAAACCATCCAGGGCTCGCCGGTAGTAATGCTCAGAATCCGCATACCTGGGTGGATGACTGGAGCATGGGGCGGTTGGATATGGTTGGATCAGGATGCCCATCCCAATAATATGCGGGTCAACCGATCATCAATCCCAAACATTGGGCAACATCCATGTTTAAGACCACCAATGAGTATGGTTAGCTCACCCACCGAGCGCAATGCCAATGATTCCATGTCATGGTCAGTGTCTTGGAAAATCCGTTTTCGTGTTGCATCTGGCCCCCATCTGGCCCCCCTATTTCTTCTCCTGAAGAACAGACGCTAAAGCTGACCAAGCGAAAGGTAAACCTTCGGGAAGAGATATTGAGAGCAAACAGCACCTTCCCGCTGCCATCCCAGCGGCATCTTCTTGGCCTTTAGCAAATATGCCAAGTTGTTCACCTTGGTGCATCCAGTGCATCCCACGGGCATGTTTCGAAGGTGGAACCTGCCGACAGGGCCACATGTGTCTTGGCCAAAACCAAGGAAATCCAACGAGAAGCGGCACCTCCCAACAAATTTCAGTGAACCCACGCCTTTCCAGCCCACCAACTTGCCCCAGGGACCATCCCCAGCCCCAACTCATAGGGGTGGTCCCCAGCCCCAGCCATGGCTCCCCACCCCCTGGGCGCCCCATGGGTCCCACCACGCCGCCAGGTGGCCGAGGTCAACGTCTCCCGGTGCTCGGGGCCCAGCATCTCCTCGCGCTTCCGCAGCGCCCGGCGGCACAGCGGCTCCGCCTCCTCGAGGTGCTGCAGGGTGATCCTCACGACGCGGAGGTGCCCGGTGGAGTCGTGGGAGCCCGGCAGCCAGGTGGAGCACGGCTAGGGTGGAGGAGTACCAGGTGAGGTGTTCCATGATTTACTGAGTTGAGTTAGTTGGAATGATTGGGATTTCTCATGATTTTCTGAGTTGAGTGAATGACACGGCTAGGGTAGATGATGACCAGTGGTTGAGTTCAGAAAATTGGAATGATTGTGATGAAGAACTGACTTGTGACTATAACTGGGAAGAAATGATGATTAAAGGGAGTGGGCAACTATAGAGGGTTTCTCAAGCCAGTTTGGGCACCCCAAAGTTATGTTTAGTTTATTGCTCAAAATCATTGGAGAAAGATGATTTGTGGGGGGTCCCTATATGGAGAAACACCCACTTGGGATCATTGAAAATATATGGAAATATGACGGGGTATTGTTGGTGATGGATGTTGATGAATGTTAATGGATGTTTACTCTTCGTAGTTGATCATGGTTGATCATTATCGGTGATTCTGGTATGCTGATCGACTACCATCCACCAGGCAAGCTGCACTGCGGCTGAACATCACGATCTTGGTGCCCTCCCGTTGGCCAACCAGACCGTTTACCTCCTTTGATGAAGCATTTCCTGACCCAATGCATCTCCACATACGCCCTCAAAGAGCCAAGGCACAAGAGAGTTGCCTCAGTCAACAAGACAGGTTGAGAAGGAAACCACCATGGGACAAGTAGAAAGCTGCAAAGTCAAGTGCCGCACATCTGGATAATCCCCCAAGATATCCCTGCAATGTGAGTTTTAGCCAGGCAAAGGATACAAAACGAGGTGTTGGACTCCTCAAATCAACTCTAGCAGCCACGTCACACCTCACAAAGACTACGATTGTGGGTGGCAACTTTTGGTGTTTAGCTCCGCGGGTAAGGCATACGTCAAACCCCCCCTTAAAATTGGATCTCCTCCCAAAAAGATAAGCCCCGTGAAAATTTGGGAAAATGCCAACAAAGACAAAACTCTGGAACAGGGCTTGGTCATGATATAAAGACGCTATATAGACATCTCCGAGTTGTTTGGAGCTTTTCCCCATCACTCATAGCAACCCTTTCGGCTCGCATGGGGGTCTGATACGCTTCATCCTCCCCCAGGGCTCTCTTGGTCTAGGTGCCAAGTTGTTCATGCACGTCAGCGTCTCGGAATGATCCTCCCCCAGCCTGCAGACAACAACAAGAACTGAGAATAAACAATTACATATACTAGTCCACAATAGTAAACAATAATAGTTTATGTAAACAATAATTTGTTTACATACACTCACCGCAAACAATAGTAAACAAGAATAAAGAATATGTAATTGCAACGATTTGTTCTTGTTTACTTTTGGTCATGGCAATTTCCATTGGTCTTGGCATCAAGGACTGTTACAACAACAACGTTCGCAACAACGTGTAACCATATCAGGAAGACGAATTCATACCAGTCATCGAAGAAACCATCGCAGCTCAACGTCCTGCTGTCGGCGAAAATCCTGAGCCTTCTCAGCAAGCCGTTGTAGGCTCTGTATTGCATCTCCTTGGCTGTCTGGATGTCCCCTTTGTACTCCAGCAGACAAGCGAGATTACCTTGGAGATGATCAACAAACGCAGGCGGCTCAGAAACCTAGGCGGTCTGATGACTAAGGAGGCTGGAAACCTTGGAGATCAGCCGAAACAGGGCCCCCGCGACATGTACATCATGGCAAGGGTCACCTTATACAGGGCTCCTTTATTGTGAATGGACCCTGGCCTGGCAAAACCTAGAAGAGGAGAACAGGGGATCAGCGTTTCATCCACTTCCTTCTCGACCCTTTATCTTTGAAGTCGACTCACACATATAATCTGCCTTTGTCAGGCCCGTTGTCAGCTTGGAGCAACCCAGCTCGGAGAATTCAGAAGACTTGTGCGTTTGTTTTTGGCTGAAATGGTCCAGAAGCCAGTGATGTCTCAAACCCATGAAAGCCACGCAAACCCCAAGCCAAAGGTGATTGCTTTGCCCGGCTGATGCGTCCAAGCCGCTCACGCTTCGCAGCGTATCGGGCGACTCGGTTCCCAGCCGCTTTTCTCCTTAGACCCAGCCGCCCAGCCCCCCAAAGCATGGCGATCGGGTTTGAATGGGGCAATCTTATTGATTCTTGGTAGTCGTCTTGTTGATTTAACATGAACCATGACTATTTCATGTTATTTCAGTGATTGGATTCAGTCATATTATATTGACATTCTTGGTACTGATGAAGATACCCATGGTGCCGGCGACGGCCAGTACCTCCCAAATCCTCGAAGCGCATTATTCAGCAGATCATCTTCGTGCCGAGCTAGCAGTATGAAAACCAACAATAGCATTAATGAAACGCTCATCGGGCTTGCAAGCAGGAAGGATGCTGCGCAAATGTCATTCCTGTGTGTTGATAAGGTGGTTGATGGACATTGCTTGTTGAATCAAGTTCACTCAGACATGTGTCCGAGAAGACCGACTTCCGCAAGGTGCCACCACCCAAGTCACACCCCGCCCAGCCATGCCCAGCCCCACCACTCAACCAGGCGCTTCCAGCCACAACGTGCAGGAAGAGCTCTTGTGCCTCATCCGAACTGGGTCCCAGCAGTGCCTCGGGTTGCAAAGGTCGTATGCCGAGGTGTGAGAAGGTAATGGTTTTATACTTGCAGATATGCTGATGATCTTTTAGTGTGATTTAAGTTTGATTGAGAATGGTATGATTTACCATCTGTATACTAATGTTACGATGAGGCAATGATTTAAGCATGATTCAGAAGGGTTGACAATGGCAATTACGGATGTAATGTGGTTATATTCTCCAAACGGCTAGAGCTCTTCGCGCAATATGGCCAATTATGGTCGGAACATGCTTGTGATCAACTATGGCTGGTAGTGGCTAATTGTAGCTAGTAGAAACAGAACATGGTACATCTGGACCATGAAAAAATGTCCCTGCCGTGCAACTCGCTCAACAACTTCACATACACACTGGTTGCTCAGACTTGCTCAACATCCTGCTTGGTTCCAGCAGGGGTATGTTATGCTTTGCACGCACCTAGTTACTGACTAGTACTAGAACTTTGAAAAGTATATGACCAGTTGGTATTTACCAGCCTGAACTCATGAACCAAAACTCACCACAAATACCAAACTCCAAAGTTCGCACATGGAACCATCGCCCTCCACCCGGTCCCCAACGTTGGGGAGTCGCGACGCACGAGCCCAGGCGCTGCCAGGTTATGTTCGAAGGTCAGGGTGTCAGGGTGATCCAGCCCTGGCCAGTGGTAGGCAGTGGTTATGTCCATGGTACTCAAGTTGAGGTAGTCAACCGGAGTTCACACTGGATGATGGTAGTTGATGGAAGTTCAGGGGTAGTTAAGGGGAAGGGGTAGTTAATGGTAGCTGATACATGATAATGACAGCGAATTAAATGGTAGCTGATAGTATTCTATGGTGGTAGTAGTAGTAGTAGTCGTCGTCGTCGTCGTCGTCGCCGTCGTCGTAGTCGCAATCGTAGTCGTAGTCGTAGTCGTAGTCGTAGCAGTAGTAGCAGTAGTAGTAGTCGTAGTAATAGCAGCAGCAGCAGCAGCAGCAGCAGGGGGCGGGGGGGGG
>VSDK01015465.1:123031-153754 GCA_009767595.1 Symbiodinium kawagutii
GAGGCAGCAGCAGCAGCAGCAGCAGGAGGAGGAGGAGGAGGAGGAGGAGTAGTAGTAGTAGTAGTAGTAGTAGTAGTAGTAGTAGTAGTAAATGATCAGTTAATGGGAGTGGAAGATGATCAGTTAATTCATGTGAGTGGTCAGTGGAAATGAAAGATGTGAACCCAGTAACAATGATGAACCAACCAACTGACAGCTGGTACAAGGGTCAATTAGTATAGTCATCGTTGATGAACCAAAGTGATTGATAGACTAAGTACGATCACATTGATTTTAGGGAAATTATAATCAACTGCGGTGATGGTTGTTGATCATAATTGGCTGATCCATGTTCAAGCAAGCTTTTTGGTCCTGTGTTAATGCAGTAAAGTTGATTGATAATTAGTTGATTGGCAATGAGTTGATTGACTAAAGAGCATTTGATGATGCCGGATTACTGTTGATGATTACGTAGCAAGTGATCCTCTATCACTATGGTCAACAATTGCGGTTACAAGCCTCCACAGTTGTGTCATCCCACGAGTGAGTTGATCGTTGATACGTAACCTCTCGACAGATTGGACTCTTGGATGATCCGGCAACCGTGAATGCCAACCGGAGCTGGTGGGACGCTCAAGCCATGTTGTCAAACACTGATTGACGGGCAATAGTTACCATGGCTAAAGCGCTATACCGTTATAGGCCATGACGAACCGATTGTATACTTACTAAGGACTACTGTCCAGTGATTAAGCGTCACTGATCTCTTTAACCGCATCGCCGTCATCAAGCATCAACTATCACAAACCTTGAATAACCGATTATTCACAAATCATCCGCCATTTATTCCACAAACCACTTGTTAACAACTTATTAAACCACTTACCACCTATTGGCCATCAGCTTTTGCCGCTATTAACCACTTATATTGTCCACCACTTCTTGCCGCCACTTGTGGGCTTATGGCCTCATTCAACGAACCACTGATGGGTAGCCATCACTCGCCACCCCTCTGAGCTGCCCTGCCCAGCTTAGCACTGCCACCCGCGCGGGCTTCGCGATACAGCTGCTCGGCCTGAACCACGACCCACTGTCGTTGGGTCGTAGCTGCCCGAGGTCAGAGATATGGTCCGCTGAGACCCAGGTCACTTTTGGCTGAGAGCCATTTTCTATAAACCTGGATGCCATGAACCAGATTCATTGACCAACTTATGGTTGATATTGACTTATGGTTACTGGCCATCACCTTGTGCCATGGTTTCTAAGGGTTCCTAGCCATCACCTGGTCGTGAGATTGATGGCTGATGGTTAGGAACTGTTTATTAAAGGACCTGGGTTGGAATGGCCATTTTGGTGATTTGCAACTTGTTTATCCCCAGCAGTAGGCGCAAATAATGATTACTGACTGGTTGGTATCTACTTAGAAAGTGGATAATGGTCGTTACTGTCTGGCCGATATTGGTGAATGATGGTGAATGACATGTAAACAAGTGTCACTAATGGCTAATCATGTTTATCATAGTCAATCATCCATTAAACTGGTGTCGCGTCATTATTAATATCAATTGAGTGGTTGACCATCCATGATCATCCAAAAATGGATGGTCATTCCCAAAACTGATCACCCATCACAACTGGTGTCTCCCAAGCTGGTTGGTACCGATCAGCTATGGGCTTGGAATGATGGTCTAACAATCATAGTTTGCTGATGAGTAGCAAACACGGAAGCCCCAGCAAAGCCAATTCGAAGGATGGAGGCTCAAATATGCAGAAGTTCTCTAAAGTCCAGGGTGTCCATCATTCCCACATCTAAGTGATCGATAGCAACTGATTTGAGGATTTCAGGAGCATGGCTTATTTTGGTCCCACGCTTAGTGGGATATCGGGAATGGATCATTCCAAGAATACTTGATCACCTGAAAGAACTATCAACCCCAAAGCCAGCCGTCATCACTTTCGGTTGGTTCGTTTGACTGCCATAACAAGCTGGCCATCGAGATGTGATGTGCGGGTTTATCAACAGCTGGATCCGTCATTTCTGTTCACCAGGTGCCATGGGGAGGCAAGCGAGCCCAGCAGCTGCACCTTTTGGTGGTCGAATCGGTTTTTGTCGTCCCGGTCTTTCAGGAGCAAGGCGTAGTTATTCTTCACCCCTCGGACATCGTTCTTCCAGAGTTGAAGCGTGGGATTGCCAGGCAGAAAAATGGATCAAATCCAAAATAAAACCATCACTATCGATCAGCAGTAAACATCACTTACCACTATTTGCTACATGCATCAATCAAGATTAAAACTATTGGCCAGAATTGGCCATCATTACCCATTGCTGCACAACATTAACCCGTGGGTTTCCACCCTCACATTGAAAGAGGCTGAATGAGTCGAAATAGCGGTTTTCGTGACCATGAAGTCTAAGTACAAAACATGATTGATTCCCTGGTGCCTACATCGGCACATTTGCAGAAAACATGCGGCGCATGAATCTGCGCACTGGCGCGCGGATGCACGGAATATATGTCCGCTTGAGGTTATATGCTTTAGGTTTATGCGCATGTGCCTGGGTGCGTGCACAAATGTGCAAAGCATAGTTTCCAACAAAGAAGCGAACAAAACCTACCTCAGATCATGGTATCCAAAAGCAATCATGGTCAACAGCGATTAACAATTGTATAGCAGTGTGTTGTGAACCGTGTGATTCATAAACATAGTCTTTCTCGACCTGACTCCTGATTTCTCCCAAGTCCCATGTGTCCCACTTGCTTCGCCACCAAGGCTCTGTAAATCTCCACATGGTCCTCACCGTGTAAAGCCTGGCGCTGCTTGGTTTTCAAGCACCGTGGTTCACAGCACTACGCTCCACTCCTGGTTGATTGAATTGATGTGAACATCTGGTTGCCTTACCCATGAACCAACCCGCTAATTGCAACGTGAATCTGGCGCGCCTTTCTCCCCGCCAAAGCGCGCTCGTAGAGAATCTGCGCCTGAACAGCGCAAGGAGGCCCAAGGTGAAAAGCTTCCATCAATGCACGGCTGTTAAAGATAACAGAAGCATCGGAAATCAGGATGTGAGAGTTAAAATTCGGAATTTGATTAATAAGCACTGCCAAACGGGGCGCTCACCAAAGCTATGATAGGCAACTAATGCAATGGCTGTCAAGACACGCTATGTACCAAGACACTGGGCACACTGGGTCGACTTGAGGGCTCAAAAGTCGGGCCGAATGCAGCAGCAACAACAACAACAACAACAACAACAACAACAACAACAACAACAACCACGACGACGACGACGACGACGACGACGACGACGACGACGACGACGACAACAACGACAACCACAACCACAACAACAACTCCTACATTCTGATCCCAAACAAACACAGAAATGCCACAGCGAAATCGCGCCCAGGTGGCCTCATCGAACTGGCCCTTGAGCCGTAACAAGCCCGCCAGGTCATTGACAGATTGCAGGGTGTCATGGTGCAATCCTTGGCGGGCCACGTAGGTCACTTGTACCCCTAAGGGTGGGTTGCTGCTACCCACCAACCTGGAGACCTAGGTAGGCGGTCTGGTAGCAACCAACCAAATGAAAGGAGCACCATTGGCTTGGTGAATGCAGCACGGGTCACCCCTCCAGGGATGGTCAACCCTCATTTATGGTTGATGTTTGTAATGAACTGTCACCAAGGGGGATGACTTTCCTACGGCGGCTGCAAGAGAGTCCTGAACCACAGAATTTGTGTTCAGGGCCACGCTACGTTCTCAACTAGAATTCTTGTTTTTCACATGTGCAAGTGCATCAATGTAAAGATATAGCCTATCCGCTACAATTCTTAGTCATCATCCCTATTATTGACCATTCACCAGCTATGATTGGTTGATGAACCGCCAGCGCTCCCTCCTTCGAACCCAGCATCGCCCATGGCGCGCTTCGCGACTCTCCAAGGCTTGACGGTACAAGTCTTCCGCTTCGCTGTGCCTGGCGCAGGTAACCCCGCTGGCGCCGGTTTGGGAGGACGGGAGGACCGTTCTTCCCGTCCGGGCAGAGGTGCACAGCTGGAATTCACCATGGAAATGGATGGTTTTTCATGGTTTTCCATGTTTTTCCCGAGATTTCTGGGGAAAAAGCCGAAGGAGTGTTCCGTTTTCAGGTTCTCATCTACCGTCTTTCAGGTTCGCCAGTGTGAGGTCGATCTTGTTTTACCCCATGGCACGCCCCGATCGTTGGTCGCTGGCATATTTGTGGTAAGCCACATCAGTTCCTATCTTTTAAGCCTCACTATATCCGAATAAATTGTCCATTGAAAACAACACAAGCGAATGGTCGTCATTGATCACCACTGAGATAGTTAGTCATTCATCACGGTTATTGACCATGGGAAACTATTGAATATCCAACATCGTCCGACCATAAACCACTGCTACAGTGGTTGATTTGGATCTCTAATGGGGAACCATCATGATGCACTTTCAAGACCCTCACAGTGGCCCGACGCGGGAGTGACAATGTTTCACTCTTCCCGCTTGAAAGAGACACAGTAGCTTCCAGCATTCAGAGTTGGATGGGCATACGAAGTTCACCAGACCATGTCTACCTTGACCGACTTGAGCCCACAAAAATAATCACCGTCAAACCACCAACCAGCTATTGTTGTTTACTGAGTTACCCCCCATAATTCACCACATGTTGGGCCAAAGAGATGACCATCCAAAATCCCAAGCGCTTTCCTTATCACCATCCATTCCCATCCCACCCGAATCCCCCGGCACCTGCCCTTCTCCTTCAACAGACCTGCCAAGTTCGCCATGCTCGCAGCAGTCACCTTGCAAGGAGTTAAGTGGTTCAGTGGTGAAATTAAAAGAAAACTTGTGGGTAATCAGTGAACTAACTAACCAAGTCACTAAGCAAGTGAATAACTAGGTGACTAAGCGACTAACTAACTGGCCAACTGACTGACTAAGTAACAAAGTGACTAGGTAACTAAGTAACAAACCAACTCACTAACTAACAAACTGACTAACTGACTGACTAACGAACTAACCAACTAACTAGTGGTTAGTTCACTAATGAAATGATTAATGAAATTAACTGGTGGTCAGTTAACCAGAAATGGCTAATGAAATTAGTTGCTTAGATTTACTGAGCCAATAAAACACATAACAATTCGGGCTGGTCAATAATGATTCGCTTGTGGTCAATTCACCCTTGAATTATTTGTTGCTACTGTCTGGTACTTTAAGCTGGTTGACAATGGTTAATAATGCTGCTTAATTATAAGTAACAACAATTTCACCATTACAGTGATAACCACTTATCAACCACTTAGCCTGTATCATGTTCATTGTCAACCATTTAAGAACCAGTCACCACTATACTGGCTAAGTGGTTGATAAGTGGTACACCACTGGTTGAGCATCTCCTTGCAGCCGTCATCTTTGCCAAGGTCTTTGCCAAGGTGGACCCTTTGGGATAAGCGCGAACAATGCCTGTCAATGATCCCAAAAACCTGGCAAAGAGTGCTATTACTATAGGCCATAGGTTTGAAACTTCATGGCCGTTTTTTCGAGGTGCCCGAAACTGTTGCAGTAGCATAACATCAGTGTTGATTCGTAATATCAACTCATCCTGATTGCTTCCTAGTTCTTAAGATCTACTGTATATGTTATGAAATGTGCTACTATCCCGTTTTGTGCACCACACTCACCACTAAAACCAGCATATGTATATATATATATGCTACTGACTGCTATTAGCGGGTCAAACTGTTGGTTGTTCTCAGCCACTATGGACAATCAAACAAACAATCAACTGCAATTCGTGGCATTTAACCAATCCTGATCGCTGATATTCTGCCGCTATCACCCATTCTTGAACATTCGCAACCATATATAGTTAGGTTGGGAATTGCTAAACATCATCATTACCAACCATAACCACCCATCATTCAAACAACATTAACCCTCAGTTGACCATCAATTCAAGAAAGACTAGCCATCAACTACCCCATCAACCATCAATTATCAATCAGTACAAAATCAATAAGCATCAACCAACCATCAAGTCTGCATCTCTCGTGAAAATCCATTCAAAAATCAGCATCAAATTACATCAAATGACCCATCAAACAACCTTCAATCAACCCATCTCTCCAACCAGCTCCTTACCCCCAGCCCCCGCAGCTTGGCCGAGCAGCGTTGTGGTTTGCACCCAGGTGGGTTTGATGACTGGACAACACACGGCGGTACAAGGGTTCCGCCTGCCCAAGCACAGCTAGCGCAAAGGGAAGGCGGGGAGTTTGAGTGGTGAATATAACCGGCTGGTGGTTGATAATGGTGAATGAGCTGGATAATATCAGTTGATTCTATCAATCAACCACCATCAACCATATTAATAATATGATATAATATAATCAACCATAATATAATGATATAATATACCAGTTGATTGGATCATGGTTGATTGATTCCATTAGCTGGAAATTTATCAACCAACTGGTTGGTGAATTACTGGATAATGGTTGACTAGCTGGACGATAATGGTTTATGATGGCTAGTCGCTAGCTCCCCGCCTACTATATGGTTGATGATGGTTAGTCATAACTAGCTTGGGCTAATGAATACTATATAAGAATATTGCATTAGTATTGAGTGGTTAATAGCGGTTTATATCGGTTAGTAATGGCTAGATTTTTTTACTGGAGGGTGATTTATGGTGGCGGATAACGGTGGATTAGATGGTTAATATGAACTCAAACTAGTCGTTAATTAGCTAGCTTATTTGCTGTTTATGGTTGATAATGGTTGATAATGGTTGAGTGGATTTACTAGCCACTACAATGGGAGATGAGGATGTAAATGGTAACAAGTTGTTACGGATTGGTAGGGAATGGAGGTTGAAAATAAGGGTCGAAAGTGATTGATAGTGAGTTTTTAAGGATTGACAATCAACAACACCCAGCAAAAGTGGGAGATTCATAATAAGAAACTCCCATCAACCAGAAATAAGCGGTGACTTACCGCCAAATATAGGGCTTATTGATATGGGCCCGCCATTAGTAACATTGCAGTGACATTACAACAGTGATAGTGGCTGGGTACGAATGGAAAAAAAATTACACCGGCATAGACCCCAGATAGAACATGTATGGACAACAAGGTTGGGGTAGGGAATCAAGTAGGTTCTAATGTTTGATCAAGAATTGTTGCCAATGATTTCGATGAAAATGTCAAATGCCATGCTCTCAAAACTGAAGGCATCTTCTGAATCTTGACCTGAAATTTTCCGATTTCCATTTCTTTTTGGAATAGAACTCTTCTTTCTCCTTGGAATGGAACTCTTCCTGCTCTTGGAATAAATTAGCTAGCTTATTTGCTGTTTATGGTTGATAATGGTTGATAATGGTTGAGTGGATTTACTAGCCACTACAATGGGAGATGAGGATGTAAATGGTAACAAGTTGTTACGGATTGGTAGGGAATGGAGGTTGAAAATAAGGGTCGAAAGTGATTGATAGTGAGTTTTTAAGGATTGACAATCAACAACACCCAGCAAAAGTGGGAGATTCATAATAAGAAACTCCCATCAACCAGAAATAAGCGGTGACTTACCGCCAAATATAGGGCTTATTGATATGGGCCCGCCATTAGTAACATTGCAGTGACATTACAACAGTGATAGTGGCTGGGTACGAATGGAAAAAAAATTACACCGGCATAGACCCCAGATAGAACATGTATGGACAACAAGGTTGGGGTAGGGAATCAAGTAGGTTCTAATGTTTGATCAAGAATTGTTGCCAATGATTTCGATGAAAATGTCAAATGCCATGCTCTCAAAACTGAAGGCATCTTCTGAATCTTGACCTGAAATTTTCCGATTTCCATTTCTTTTTGGAATAGATGTAAATGGTAACAAGTTGTTACGGATTGGTAGGGAATGGAGGTTGAAAATAAGGGTCGAAAGTGATTGATAGTGAGTTTTTAAGGATTGACAATCAACAACACCCAGCAAAAGTGGGAGATTCATAATAAGAAACTCCCATCAACCAGAAATAAGCGGTGACTTACCGCCAAATATAGGGCTTATTGATATGGGCCCGCCATTAGTAACATTGCAGTGACATTACAACAGTGATAGTGGCTGGGTACGAATGGAAAAAAAACAATAGCGAAGGTGCAACACCAGCGAGGCACAATTAATAATCGACAACAAACCGTAAATTGAAGATCATGGACGATCGAGATGTTAACAAAGCACCCCCAATTGTGCCAAAAATACTGTAACTCGCAATCTGCCATCAAGTACTGGGGGTCAGCAAAGATAGGTACTGCAACAACAAATAGAAATAGTGATACACTAGGACTACAGCGTAAACAGTAACTACTGCAGGGCTAACGACAACAATAAATGGCAAACATGGCTATAGGACTAGTGACCCGTGTAACAACCATTGTGCAACAACAGTCACTGTGACAATGGCAACAATGACTGATGGGTGACAATCGTGGAACAACCAATTTAATACAATAAAGGATAAGGTAACAACAGCAAAAACATTCCTGGAAGTAGCTATGCTAGGCTATGCTAGTAGGCAACCACAGCCTAACAACAAATTAACGACTGACAATTGCACAACACTAAATGATACCAAAGAACACCGTGGCACAATCATAATGAGGGCTGGTAGCAACAAGTACCGATGGATAATGATGGCTAGTGACAATGATAATCACAATTGATGATGATAAAATGACGCTGAATGACGATGAATGACGTTCACAGGGTCAGTTAGGTTCGTTGGCCCATGGTCAGTCATTGATCTCCAAGCTCACCATCTGGCCCCAAATCTGGCCCCAGGCTGCTGAGGTTTCACTTTCCAGGCGGCCTTGTCTAGCTGGCCCAGCATCTTGTACATGTAGGCAAGGTTGGACATCTCAGGCCGTCCCCCAGTGAGCCAATTCCCAGTCGCACCCCATGATGCGACTCCCATACAACCCACATGCGGCCGAGTTCATCAGGGCTGAGGCCATTACCAAGCATTATCAACCATTGCCAATTGCTATTCCAAATGCTGGCCCATGACTGTTGATACATATCCCCTCTTAAAAACAAATGAGCATTCGCCACCAACCCACCAGCCCCATACCGACACCACATGGGTCACAACCCATGCCAACGCGACCCGCTGAATCGATCGCTGCTCGTCTGGCTTTCAGTGTGTACTTGAATGCTTCTGGCTGCTTATTGAAAAGCATTGTGCATGCACATAACGAACCATAGAAGGGATATGACATCAGCTGCAAAAATAAAAATAAACAAACACGAGTTGGTTGTTCCCTCTTGCCCTGTGCAACAATGGTGATCATTTTATGTAGCCCCAAGGTCGGAGGTGCATTGTTTCACGCATCACGTCAGCTGAAGCCATCTAATGTCATCCAAAGCAGTGGGCACTCAGGATGGCTAGTGGCTACAGAGAGTTGAATCACAGTTGCCCTTGCACGCAGGTGATTGGGACACTGTTTGAAAAAGGAACAAGGGCAAATTGCTTGATCATGGTCAGCACCCAGTATCAACCAGTTGCTGACCCTCATCGATAATTCAAAATGGTCAAGCTGATAGCTGGTCGATAGCTAGTTACTAGCTGGTTACTAGCTGGTTGATAGCTGATCAATAGCTATTGCTGGTCAATGACCAAACGCTGATAGCTAGCTGGATCACACCCTGCCGAGTCACCGCTTGCAGCGTTTCCAAATGGTCGGGGCCCAGCGAGGACTGGCGCAACTGGATGATCTTCAGGTGGTACTGCTCAGCCTGGCACAGTGGCAGTTGGTGATTCACTGAGCTGACAACAAATGATTACCACCAGTGAAACCTACGATGAAACCTATGGTGACACCTATGGTGAAACCTATGGTCAAACCTATAAACTTGTGAAACCTCTGGTGAAATCTGTTTGTGTGTGGTGAAACCTGTGGTGAAACCTATGGTGAAACCTATGGTGAAACCCCGATGGTTAATCAGTTTGCCAACCGTGAGCTAGTGGCCAGACTGGCCAGTGCACTGAACTATTTGCCCAGCTAATTTTTGTGTTTTACCAGTTCTGTGTCTCTATTGGTTTCCAGTTGCTGCCAAACACGCAGGCACGAAACACAACGGCAATATTAATAAACCGGACGGAGAGGACACATAAAAAGTAGAAAGAAGAACAAAACAATAGCAACAAAATACGAGCGTCAGAGATCCATGAAACGACAACCGTAAAACAACCCCAAAGAAAGAATAACTCATGGATTGTTGTAGTTCTTCTTGGCTGTTTTACTGTTATTCAATCACAAAAAAAAAACTAAAAACATCACTCCATATCACTCAATCACAGACAAATAATACTTGCAATAATAAAAACCAGTACCAAATAACCTAACCAGGCGCTCAACCAGGACCTAACCTTGTAGTCCCTACCCTGGCGCTTGCTTCCCCACGCCTGCTTCAGGCGCCCGAGCACCATGGAGGTCTCAGCCGAACGCTCCAAGGTGGTGAGCCTGGTCACGCCAGGGTTGGGCGTTGTTAACGATGCGTTGGATGATGGCTTCATGGTGATCAATGCTGGGGCTTAAGGATGCTGATTTGATGGCTTATGAAGGTATATCATGGTAAATCTGATGGCTTAACTTGAGGCCAAGGGGATGTGGAAGAAAGCTAGCGCATGGCAGGGGATGATGACTAGAAGAAGGATGAGGAGGAGGAGGATGAGGAGGGTGCGTGAAAAATCACTCGTTGAGTGAGCGCTGCTGCCCCAAACCCTACATGACGCCCGCTTGTGCAAAGCATTTCCAGCTTGCTACCGCTAGCTTTCGTGATATGGTTCAAAGATTATTGATGCTGTGGTCGGTTAATGATGGCTGAGTGAAGCTGAATAATGGCTGATGTTGCTTAATTGCTGCTTGACAATGGTTTATGATGGACCATCGGCGATAGCTACCAACATTCACGGGGACAGGACATACCATGGCTGCTTATCCATCTGCTGCTATATCTACCTGCCTGATCCTGCCTGTCCCCTGGTCTGCTGCGCACATGTCTAAATGGGCAGTTTAGTTTTATGTGAAGCTCAGGGTGCCAAAACGTCATTGGTGAAATCTGTGACGGCCTACGTGAACCAAGAGATTGTTCAGGGTATGTATCCAGTGATTGAATTCAATGTCAAAGTGAAGTGACTCACCGAATGTCAACGAGTACTGAGCACCAGCTGGACTGGCTGCTCATGTCTCAGCTTCTGATAATGGGATAACTTCACTTGTGCACGAAATGACTTATGAATAGTTCAGCGGCTGAATGCAAGTGTCATATGCCTGCAAATGAACATGTAAAGGTATACGCCCACACACACACATATACATATATACATATATGTGTGTATTTATGTTTTGTTCCCAAGACAGTGCGCCGCATATAGAGACATATGCACCACCATGCATTGTATTTATCTGTTTATCTATTCACTTCATTATCTATGTATTCATTTATTGATTCATTTATGCAGTTAGTTATCTATCTATATGAATCTGTTCGCTCATGTGAGTACATGTGTGCAAAGCCCCATGCAATTCCTGATACGCACACGCTGCCTACCTACATTGTACGACACAAAAGTGGGAGAACAAACAACAAAAATACTGCAACCGAACCCAGCTGGGACTCTCAAAGGAGAAAAAATGCTTGGCCATCTTCTGAAGTGACGCTACTACGGTGCTCCATCCCTGTCTACATTGTGGGGGTGACCTGACGTCAGGCCGATCACCCTTGGAAATAAGCCGTTCTAAGAATAATCCTTACATACCCTTTCTACTCCTTGAGGCTTCCTGGCGAATCTTGAGACTTGACTTTCCAGATATGAAGTGCACCCTTTAAAAGTCATAGTGCTACAATCCGGCAGGAAGAACCAAGGTGTAACGAACACAGCGTCACTGCTACCCCCCAAAGATGTGGTCAATCAACATCCGCCATAATCATGGCTTTGCAAACATACAGGTCCGGAAGTCGTACAGCGGGTCATCACGTATGAACCACTCATGAGACATCTCAGGGTTGTCAGGGAGTAGCCCTTCCCCTTCCCAGCTGGGTCACGTGTCTGGATGAAGGTGTCCCAACTTCCTCTCCTCAGAAGGGGAATGGAGAATGGTCGCTGCTGCACTGATGTAGGGCCTCTTTTTTGACCTTTCGCTAGTTGAGGTGTACCATCTTTTTCGAAAGCCAAATACTGGTGCTATCAAAAACCAAAAGTATATGATATGTGACGGTCTTGATCCAACTGAGCAGTTCATCAATTTGAAGATTCGTTGGAACAAGCCCACCTTTCCGCCACAAGCCCTTGACGCATCGAGTCCACCACGACCTCTCACCACCACAACCTTTTCGGGTGCCCGCGTGATCAATAGCTGGGACGAAACCAAAATATACAAATCTGAGACACAATTCCACCAAGGCCACGCCATGCTACTTCCCTATGACCATGTTTCTAGGTGCTTATCTTTGCTGATAAATATCCCCATCATCATCGGACCGTCGGCAATACGGTTTCTCCAATTGTTTTTCATTCTTCCCAACTCAGATTTCTCGAGTTATTCCCTGGTTTTCAGCTGAATTTAATGACCAATACCTGATTTTCACCTGTTTTTATCCCCAACCGCCCAGCCCTTCAGCCTGGCAGGTCCCAGCATCTCGCCATTCCAGCACCTGCTGCAGGAGTGGCTCCGCCATCTCGTGCTTCCCCCGGGCGCTGTAGATGGAAGCCAAACTCATGGCACTCTCCACCTCAGCTGCAGGCGGCTGCATCATGGCGAGTTCGGAGGCAACAAGTAGTGGAGGCCTCATTGCTCGAACCATCTCAGCACCATGGAGGATTTATCTGTCCTTTGCTGCTGCTGGTAGCGCCTTGATCCTACCAAAGTGTTGAGGATCGACTTTTAGACATGTGAAAGGTCCGTTCAGATTACGAACAACCTCGGCTGATTGCGGATATGGAGCAAAAGAAAACAAGGCCTTGACCAACCAACACCATGGACACAGCTCCACAACGAGCTTGGTCTTGGCCTTTCTGTACTGGTTTCCCGTGAAAATCCGCACCCGCCTGAACCTGGCAGAAGTGACTTATATCAATACTTCTTAGGAATAGAAAGCATGATCCTGGATTGAAGCAGTTTGCCTCACACATGGAAACCTGACGCAAAATATATCGGTTCACAATGTATCTCTGGCTACCATCCAGAGAATGAACAAGAACAACATGGATGTTTTCCCGCCTATTTGGCATTGGTACATGCACGTTTGTAAAGGCACACGCCTGTGGTACGGATGTATGCATGTAGGTAGGTAGCGAGGCATGTGTCGATTCAGTTGGCCGTGACAATCACAGCTGTCAACAGCACTGGTCGTTCATCCGTGCCAGCACAAATGATATACGAAGGTCCCCATCCTTCTGGGTAAGTTGTCCTTTATAATCACTGGTGGCCCTATGACAAGTGTTGGTGAAACATGGCTTTCATTTCTCAGTATTACTGAGCTTCCTGACAAAATTTGAGATGCGACATCATATCATGGGTGAGAAAAGGTCAGAGCACGTAAAATATTAGCAAAATTGTCAAATGGTTGATGAACATGGCGGAACAACGAAGCGTCGCCTCGAGAACTAGGCTTCCCTGCCGTGTCTGGATGGGTCTCTCCCAATCGCGCCTAGAGGGCTGGTCCACTGACCCTTCCAGCTGCTATTTATGAGTTCTGTCAAGTTGCTCGTGTGCTGGACTAGCCTTGGGACTCCCAACCTCAACCTTGCTTCTACTAGTAGCTTGGATGATTGGGTCCTAGCCTGCCGCCTGGACAATGGTGGCTCTCAACTTCACAGGGCACATCTCCACTGTTGAGTGGCTTCATAGCGGTGAACATCAAGCTTGGCGCAATCATCACCAAAACAGTGCGAGCCCAAAAAGTGGAAGCTCAAGAAAACCAAACCGTTGCAAATGCCAAATCTGGGTTTCCAAGTTTCCTCACGCATGCCCGAAGTTCTGCTTCCAACACCTACACCTACAACGATAAACAAACCCATAGCAGCGAACATGGTTAGTCCAGAACAGTGTTCTGTATGGCTCATGTGTCCCATCAACCTTTACTTCTACTGCTCAAGGTCGTTAATTTCCCAAATATTCGGTCGTTACCACCCAACAGTCACAGGGATGACCCATCCCCGTTGCAAACCACAGATCTCCCAGGGGCTACGCATCGCTTCACCTCACCAGTGAAGCCACCCGTTGCGCATCGCTCATCCCCCGACGGTGCCTTGAAACCCTCCAGGGCTTTCATCTGCACAGGCTCTGCTTCCTGGCGGTGCAGGGTGGTGTCCAGTTCGCCATGGTACCTACCAACCATCCGAGTTCACAGCCCTCCTTAATATGGGAAACCACCCGTTTCGATCATTGCTCAAATGGCTGTGGGTCAAAACCCCGTACCCCTGGTTCCCCATCATTAGCCATTGTTTTCCCTATTAAATGGTTGGTTATTCCCAAATTATTGCTGGTTAATATTGACCCATAGCCAAATCAAGATCCATCCCCATCTATGCTCAGCACCTCCTATACTCCTTGCAGCGTTTGCAACGGATCTCCGCCTGTGCTCTGCCCAGGACTTCCATCACCGAAGCCAAGGCCGCGCAGTTGCAGAGGGTGTCCTTGTCGTCGCATGGTGGCGATTACTATGCTGTTATGTATATGTTTCGAATTAACCACATGCTATTATCAAAATAGCATGCTATTATCAATATAGCATGCATAATAATTATGCTGTTGCTGTGCGCAATCAATTCTGGTTATCTTTCTCTGGGCGTTATCGTCCGCCGGCTCACAAAGGCGCCCCTCGGTCTTGATACCAAGGCCGATGCCAAGGCCGTTCCATGGGAACAGTATGCACAAATAAACGTTACAGAATCAGGCAAAATCTGGGGCAAAACCTCTACAACTGGGATTTTGTTGTTCGTGGCTGCACCGTGCATACTACTATGTTTGATCAATGATGGCCGCTACATGCTATCACCATGATTATCGCTATCTTGATCAATGATGGCTATTCTATACTATGATGAATATTGCCGTTGATAAATTATGGTGATTGCTGTGGTTGTTACTATCCTCGAGCCATTATGTTTCTCAACTATGGTTGTTTCTGTGGTTGTGACTTTGGCTGAATTTGATCTACTATGGTTGGTCAATTGTGCTTTTTACTATGGTTACTATTGTGCATTTTTCCTTTGGTAGGACACAAAAGCCATGAGCTGATTGACAATGTTCGAAACTAAAAAGCAAGCGAAGCAAGCCAACAAGGAGCGGTGGGTAGAAATGTGGTCAAAAGAATGAAGTAAAAGTGTCGATATAGCTTACACAGGAGAGGTTGCTTGTGCGATTTCAACCTTGTCCTGTCATTCCAATTACTTGGTCACAGTAATACACCAATTCAAAAGGCGCTGAATTAAATAACAATCACACATACTAAAAACCATGTATTTATGTACATGCACACGTGGAAAAAAATGTGCACATATACCTTGGCTTCCCCTTTCGCTGCGACCTTTTTGCCATGCGTGAAGGCCGTGTCTTTAGTCAATGCTTTAAGCATTGTTGGCCTATTTCCAAATTCAAACTTCCAAATTCTTCTTCCAAATTTATTCTTCCAAGCTCTTTGGCAGAGCTTTATTTCCAATGCTCTTTCGGAAGAGCTTGACACTTTCAAACACTTGAATTTTCATCAGATTTTCTCTTCGTTCCGAACCCATCTGGGCTGGGAGGGCTGGGCCCTTGTTTGAACTAAGTATTGCGGACAGCAAGAAAGGTCTAGCTACAAGGTCAGCCAAACTGTCTAGAAGACTAACATGGCTTCCCCTTTCGCTGCGACCTTTTTGCCGTGCGTGAAGGCCGTGTCTTTAGTCAATGCTTTAAGCATTGTTGGCCTATTTCCAAATTCAAACTTCCAAATTCTTCTTCCAAATTTATTCTTCCAAGCTCTTTGGCAGAGCTTTATTTCCAATGCTCTTTCGGAAAAGCGGTAGAGCTTGACACTTTCAAACACTTGAATTTTCATCAGATTTTCTCTTCGTTCCACGACCCCCAGGCTTGTCCTGCTCGAGAATCTGAAAGAGTCTTGAAAATTTATTCAGCAAAGTTCGGGATTGCTTCGAGATTGTCATGGTGGGGATCTGTGATCTACCATCAGTTATATAAAGCCTTGCGACCTGTGTCGAAGACCAGCGTCCTCTGATCAACGTCCTCTCCATGAGGCCGTGCCTCTGGAAATCAGCCGTAGCGCCTCCTCTCCTAATAGAATAGCATTTCAGTCCTAAGTGTTCCACTCCAAAGAATTTTGACAGAGAGTAGAATTGTTCGCGAAACCGTGTTCCGTTATGCGGCCAACAAGGAGCTCTGTAGTTGCCAGACTCCTTACATTCAGAAACCATGAGGCGTACCAGTTCCAAGGTAAAAAGATCATAGATGGCTATCGATTCCATAGTATTGTGACGTTGTCCAGATTTAGACCTTGGGACGCTCACAATTCCGGTGGTAGTGCCCAGCATAAAATTTTCGGGTCTAACCTCCAGCATCTCATGCGTCCTCAACATAGTGAGGAAGCCTAAAACCAGCAGTGCGGCCATAATGATGTGACCATCCGAGAATAGCTTTCCAGCAAACCCAAACAGCACATCTTCCGTGAGTGGTGGGGCTCTCATCGGTACTTCGTACCGTCTCCAGACCTTGAACAACCGCCAGCTTTGATGAAGAAGCTTCTTGGTCCAAGGCTGGAAATGTTGCAGCCCACACAAAGCGTCACTGATGGTATGGAGTGGGCAGCCATCAGAGAATTGCTGTTCTACCCACTCAGCCACTACATCGTCTAATTGCTCCTCGGTAGTGACATCGTCGAGATATGGCAATAGCTTGCTAACTCCTCTGCAATATCGCTGTCGTGTAGCAGGTTGAATCGAAACTTCAATGAGGCTAATGTTCTGGCGGGCAGCTTTTCGCTCAGCGGTGGTTCTTTGAGCTGCCCACTCGGCTCTGCTCATCTGTAGGATTGTCAGTGCTCTCTACGTGAAGCACCAACAGGTAGACATTGAAGGTCAGCAGCCAAGCATTCAGCTGCTGCAACAAGCGATTCAGCATGCGCGAAGAAGACCTACCTTTTCCAATAATTGACATAGCAACATATGAGTCTGTAATGTGGAATACTCTCACACCTTGTTCTCTCAAATGCCTAATGCGCCACTGTATTGCATGAATAATTGAACGAAGTTCCAACGTGTTAATATGATCCTTCTTGCACCAAGGGTAAGAGAATAAAGGTTCCCACTTCCACCAGTCACTAACCACACTCTGTCGAGGGAAAGCTTTTGGGTTTAGTATCATTCCAGAGCTAATACGAATGTCAGAACCCGTATGATTGACTCGGCGAAGCAAAGATCGATGTAAATCGCTGACCAAACACTTAGGGTTGCCCATAACGCCATATTCAGGAACTCGGCATGGTGGAGCGCTGATTCCCAATCTCAAACTGAACCCAGGAGCCAACCCCATACGATTGACCAGCACTGAGTAAGGTGGGGGGTTCATAAACCTTCGGCAACCTTGGGCTGCAAAATACACGAAGGAATAAATTGAAAAGGAATCACCCACCAATGAAGCTTTCATGTCTTCAAACCCTGATGGATCCTGTTTGATCTGATTTGCATTCCAGCAAAGTTGGGTATGATGAGCACCATATCCACGCAGTACCTCTCGCTCCAAACTGTTAATAAGGCGCCACTTATCTTGTGACCAGATCAAAAATTCTTGTCGATACTGGTAAGGTGGGAACCGAAAATTGTCTGCCCGCCAACGAGCAACTGTATCCTCTGAACACCGCCTGAGCCCTGCCGGCTGTGGTGGCGGCTGCTGCCGTTTGATGCTCTTCATACATGTGGGGTAAACCGTATCGGGATGGCGTTCAGCTCCTGGTGCCAACCACTGATCGTCCTGGGGAAAATCAGCCTCCATATATATCCGAATATATCTGCCCTCGTCTACCTTAAAGGTGCCTTCAAGCTCAATCTCACAATCAACGTTGCTCCAACAGAAACGAGGTCGTTGTATGGGGACAGAATCCGAACAATTCACCATGTATGGCCGCCTTCCCAATATTCGGGTGATTTCTTGCTCAGCCTCAACATCCATACTGAACACATTCTCGAAGAAATATCGGATCTCAATCTCATAACCAAACACTGTTTTCAGATCCTGCAAAATTCTGGGGAGTTCATAAAAGAGTCCGCTACCTTCACCAGCAAGATTCATTCGATTGGCCTTTACGCTGGACAAATCAACGCATGGCCAACCGGCCCATAAGTGGATGGCTTCCAACTCAGGATGGCTAAACAGCCACTTTTTCATGACCTCTTTGTTGCAGTTCTTCACATCATGTTCAATGATAGCATGAGGCCAGCGGCGACTAACCACCCTATTAGCACTCTTCGAAGTGTCATAGGAGATTAAGAGGATTGGCGCCACACCCAAAATATCATAGCACCTGAAGCTTCCACCAATACCGTTGAACAATGATAATACCATAACCGGAATGGACTTGGCTTTGGTCTCCTGCTGATCCCACTCAACAAAAGACGCTCCTAGGGGGGAGAGCTCTCGGGCTACTCCAACTGCTCCTCCAACGTTTGATGCATCACTTGCTGTAGTGACCCCGGAGATTGTCGCTTCCAGACATGTATGCATTGTAAGACAGCCCAAACAACACATAAAAAGTTCCTTTCTCACTTTGTCCTCCATGGCTTTTCCCCAGAGCTGCAACGAAGTGTATTGCCATACTTCATTCAATAAACTCATGCCTGGCCTTCGGAATTGTAATATGTGGACCCATCTTCCAGCCACCATCTGAACCCACTTGACTTTCAATTTCTTACAGCCAATCACCCAAAGAGTAGTCTGTATCAACTTGATCATTCTCTCCGCACTAGCTCCAATGCTCTTCGACACTCCTCCTACTGCTGCACCAAGTTCCATCACTTGAGTGGAATTGCTAACCTTCTTCTTGGCAGATGAAATCACCCCGTACTCACTCCATGCCGCTTCAATACTTTGATGCATCAATTCCCCCTGAAAACCCAAATTCCCCAGTTTCACCTTCTCAGCCGCGCAGAAGTTGTCTAAATAAACATGGAACCAAGCCTTATGAAGGTGTTCAGCTTCTCGTACGGAATTCACCAACCACGATGGAATAGGCTTCATCTTGTCAATACGTGACCCTTCTGGTAACTGACCGATCACACTCAACCTTTCAGCCACTTCTTGCATGATCCCCACAGCGCTTGCCCATCCCACCGGCAAAACCCGACAACTCAAAGCGTAATCGCAATCTTTGTCCCTGTTTATTTCTGATCCATTCACCACCAGGTTAAACGACAGATATCCACGCCAAGCATCAGGAAGATAAAATAAATAAAAAGCCGCACTCATATCGCTTTGGAAAAATCTAATCTCTTCATCCCCCTCCATTGTAATACTCAACCATTGTGTAATATGGGGCAACCTCCGAACAGAGCCTTCCAGTTTGCACAATATGGAGTTTGAAGGAATAAGATTCATGATACATCTTTGCACTTGTCGCCCATCACATAACGTTGAATCCTTACCTACTGCAAACAGGCCATTCAGAACATGCTGATTCCGATACTTGACCACCGTAGACAAGGGAATCCAATCACATATTCGTTTCTCCACCAGCAGACGAGCCACCTTCATCCGTTCGCCATCTTGAAAATGAACTTTGGCCTGAAGTTTGGGTAACCACTGACCAGTATCAGGTAAACACACAAGCCGCGGGATTCATCAGGAAAGAATGAGTACGTCCTCTTACCAGCCGCAACAAATCAATAGAACCACCATGATCTTCAGGGGGAAGTGCAGCAGCTACTTGTTCCGATCCTAGAGGCAACAGCTTAGGGACTTCTTCTCCCGTGTATGTGAGAAACCGATCCGCGAGTTCTTTTTCGATCTGCGAAGGAGAACGTGGCACGGGTGAGTCCTCAGCCAGCATTCGTTGTACTGACCTCCTAAGCTCCCTCGCTCCTCGCTGTTGTAGCCGGTTCCAACTGCCTTCTGTCAGTTCACCTCCATGGCCACTGAGGTTGTTCGACATAACTAGCGAGCAGAGCAACCACGCCTCTTCTCCTTTCTCTTCTAAAAACTCTTCCTCCAGGGCTCTCATCACCTCAATCTGTTTCAGTGTATCCCTTAGCTCCACCAAGGGTCCAAGAGGGCACGACCATGTTTGGTCAGCCCCCGACGCATGGCAGTTTGAATTCGTCTCTTGCCCAGGTAGGCCACTACATCGCCCGAGGTGATGACCCTGTTGAAATAAAGCCAGCAAAGCACCATGCCGGCTGATCGAAGGCACGAGCAAAGCTCAGCCCCCAACTTAAAAACCACAGGTGTCAAGGCCTCCAGCTTCCTTTGGCCAACCTCAGCTTGAGGTGAAACATGGGACTCACTCTCTATCCCGTAGCCTCTGTGCCCTTCTTCTCGTCTTTGTTCTCGCTCCAATTGGTTTGCCTCTCCTTCTTTCCGTACTTTCCTTTCTCTCCCTGCTTCCCTTTGTAGTACTTGCCCTTCTTCCCTTTGCCTCTTCCGAGTTCTCCTCTGCTCTGATCCTGGTAGCTTCCCCACGAGCCGCCTCCCTTGTAGCTTCCTCCTCTTCCTTTGTAGCTGCTTCCCCATCCTTGAGAGCGAGCCACAAGTCGGTTGTGCTTCTGAGCTTGGAGTAGCGTGCTCGTGGATGCTGACGTCGCCGGCTCGAGGGAGAAGAGCTCCAACGCTGATGCTGCTGACCAACCGCCGTCTTCGAGGGCTTGATGAACTGCGATAAACCGGGCAGCTAATCCATCCGCTGCCTGTGCCAGGTGACCTGCCCTCAAGCAATCTATCACCTGGGCTAGGGAGTATAACTCCCTCACCATGGGATGTGATCCTCCATGATAGGGCCTGATCATCAAGGAGAAGTACGAGGCAATTCGCACTCCGCTTGTGATGGAATACTCTCCATCGCCCCCGTCTAACACCGCCGCCTGGTCCAAATGATGCGCAGCTTGACGCACCAGCATCTCCATCACGCTGCCAGGCCTCTCCAGGCTCCGCCGGCGCAAGGGGGCCTCGTAAGACCGACTTTCGCCACTCTCCAAGCCGGAGTCTGACTCCACGGCGCTGGAATGGTGACCATAGTCCGATCCATCGTCCGAGCTGGATCCCTCTGAGTCGTCGCCATCGTCGTCTCCTCCTCCATCTCCTGGGTCTCTCTCTGTCTTTCGCTTTCGTTTCCTGCTCTTCTTTCCCTTCTTCTTCTTCTTGCCTCTGATGGCATCGGCCAGAAGGGAAGCAATTCTCTCGCTCTTGTCTTTCTTTTTCTTCTTCTTTCTCTCCTCTCTCCTCTTCTCTTCTTGTTGGGTGGCCTTTGCTAACAACTGCTTCGTCATTGAACCTTTGCTGTCTGGAAGTCCTACCCTTGCTCTCTTTGAAGAGACTCCTTTCTCCTCCTTCTCTGGCCGGTCTCCTACTGCTAGCTGGGCCCCCAGGGGATTCATCTGCATTCCACTTGTAAGTGATGGAAGTGGAGGAAAGGAGCCGGTAGTTTTTGGAGTCTTCCCACCAGGGGACCCCCCTGTACCTTTTCCTTTCACCCGTTCTTTCAAACTTCCCAGCTTGGCTCGCAACGCCGCTGCTTTCTCTTTGGTGACTTTTTCTGTCGGCTCTTCCTCCTCCTCTCCTTCTAAATCTATGGGGGGCTCCCCATCTTTCTTCTTTCTTGCTGTTGTTCCTTTCTTTGGGGCGGCTCTTTTGCTCGGATCTCCTCCACGAGCTTTTGTCTTTCCAGCTGGCTTGGTTGGAGCCGTTCGACCTCTCCTCTGCTTGGCTGCTTCCTTCTTGGCTTCTCCGATGACCGCGGCTCCAAAGTTGCTGAGATAGTCGACCTTGAAGTCCTGCACCTCCCAAAATCGAACTCGCACAGTATGAATGTCGGCCACGCCTTCGTGAGGGCATAGTTCGTGCTGGCAGAGGTGTACCCTCAAACCTGACAAAGGGATATTGACCATCACAGCCTCCCTGCCATCGAACTCTTCCACGCCCAACAGCTTGCCTGCACACACATAGTTCCCATCGCTGGTGAGCATCATGCTTTCTATCAGCAAGGCTCCCCAAGCGTCTTGCAGGCAAAGTAGGTTCGATGCACGGAGAGAGAACTCCAGCACCGTTCGCACCGTCGGGACTAACCAGTCCCAGTCTGTGTTTTCACCAGTCCCAGTCTGTGTCGTCCTTCATACTGTCCTCTTTCCCATACTCGATCTCGACCATTATCGCGTTCGGCTTCTCCGTAGCCTCTGCTTCCGCCATTGCGCTCAAAGAATGGGTGGCGCCTCAAAGTCCTCCTTTGAAGCACCCTCGTGACCACGATCCCAGAAGCTTGCTGGCTTCCGGTGATGCAAGACCTTGTACGGGTCTTGCTCTGACCTGTAATGCCTTTGGTGGTTTCTTCCACCTCGATGATCCGGTCTCCTCTTCCTCTCTCGCTTGTGCTCCTCTTTCCTCTGGTGTCCTGAGCCGTGGCGCGATCGATGACGATCAGCCCGCTCTTCTTCTCTGCCGCGTGCCTGCTCTCTCCTTGGACTCCTTGACCTCTTCTCTGTCCTATGCCTAGCCAGCGGGTGTCGCTCACTCTTGACCTCAGGCGAGGGAGCCTCCTCTGACTCACTCTCGTCTTCGTCCTCCCCTTGATCCTCAGCCTCAGTTCTAGGCTGAGCTTTTGCAACCGCCTTCAAACCTGGCGGGTTAGCAGGCTCCGCAGGGCGGTCAGTTCCCAGAGGCCTCTCCCTCTTGATATCCTCCTCAGCCTGGGCTCCACTCGAAGCAGGGCGACTGCCAGCTCCAGAGTGTCCCAGCCTCCTCACAGCTCTGACCTGTCGAACGGTCGAGACCAGAAGGTCGGTAGCCAGCAGCCTGGCTCCAGGAGAGGCCCACACCTGGGAAAGTTCAGCTCCTATCTGTTCCCAGGCAGCACAAGCGAGGCACCAACTATCAGAGTGATACCTTGCCGCTTGCCTGCACTTGTTGCAGGCCATTCACCAAACCCTTGTTTGAACTAAGTATTGCGGACAGCAAGAAAGGTCTAGCTACAAGGTCAGCCAAACTGTCTAGAAGACTAACAATGCAGAAGTGTTTATGGCTGAAATCAAGACAAACAAGATCAAGAAATCAGCCAATAGAAACCGCGGGTGATCCATGAGCAGATCCAAGCCGAGTTGAGCTCCCTGAGAACGCCCGCGTAGAGACCGCCAAGGATCTGGATGCTGCGCTCCCAATTTCTCCTTCATGCCTGCGCGAACATCGGCAGCCAGCCACGTCCAGCATCCACCCGCGCCCAACCTGCAACCTGCCCACGGCATCCCAGGGCATCCCATGGCACGGCACTCCCCAGGGCCCCGCTGGGACCGCCTCGCACCACGCGTTGCAGGAGCTGCTCGGCTTCCTGTGCATAGCCACGGGTCTTGAGGACCTGCGCCAACTTGCTTTGGCAATACCTCGGTGTGAACGTGGCGACCAGCCATCATGGCTGGCAAGAACCATCCGTGGAGACCATCTTTTGTTAACAATAATAAGGGTTAAGAATACTACACCTGGTTAATAATAGTGGTTAATAATTAATAATGTTAATTAAAAATAAATGGTCTCACCATTTACAGGTGTCCAAGCACTACCTGGTACCATCATAGACCAACATTAGGGATAACAAACAATAGTAGGGATAATAACCAACATGGAGCCATCATATTAGGGATGGGATGGTGGCTTATAATCAGTAATAATGGGTAAAAATAGGGGATAATCAGCAACAATGGGATAATAACCAACAATAATAGGGATGATAACCAACAATTATGCTTAGGGGTATGTCCCAGCCAATATTAGGGATAATAAGCAAAAATAAGAGGGACACAGCCAGCTGCCAAGAACAATCCTTTCAGCATCTTTTTTGATCATTCTTTAACCATCATTTGACCATCCTTTCATCAGTGGCGCCTGGTGACAAGCAATTTGATCATGGTTAAACAAGAAGTGGTGGTTAATTCATGGTTGATGAAGCCACTGGTTGATGCTTAACTGGCCGTTGTGGTGGAGCAGTGGTTGAGGGCGGCCAGCAACAGCACAAGACACCACACCGGCTGCTGCCGTGCTGCAAGGTGTCCAAATGCTTGGACCCCAATTGCATCTCCAGACCCTTGGCACTCCTTCTGTACAGCTTCCTGAGACCCACATGGCAGCCGTGGAGGAAATCATGGGATCGTACGAGGCCGCAATCATGGCTTCAGGAAGGTTTGGTAAGTGTTCAATGAGCCATGTAACAATGATTCGATGGTGGCTCATGGTTGGCAGCAATTGAGCTCAGGATTGCTATTGATGGATAAGGGTCAACGCTATGGATTGCCAAAAACGTCTAAAAAGTATCAGGAGATTTCTATGGCGTGCGTCCACAAACTGGGTAGCCCAAAGACATTGATGGTTTACCAACACATGATCACAACTGGAGATGGTTGCCGGGCGCCAACGGACAGCCGTTATGTTCCAGGATTTCCATCGCCCTGAGGTATACCAGCTGGCAAACGGAAGAGCTGTTGATAGTTGGGCAATAGCCATTTCCATAATAGGTCAAGCACTTCTAACTCAACACGCTGGTCCCTCTTTGAAGATCAAGTGGCCGGGTTTTTTGAAGTCATGTAGCCCCATTATGAAGTCAAGTACTGGCCAGTGCTTCAAAGGCATCTAGGTGATAGACCAGGACTTTGGATAGCTCAGATCATCCGAGTGATCGAATAGATCATTCGAGCTCACTGGAGCCCATGTCAGATGCCTCTACGCATCTGTGGCACGAAATCGTTTGGAAGGAGACTAGGCAAACACAGACTGATCCAGAAGGAGTCTACCTATAAGTCTACCTTTTTTTATTTCTCGCTTTCCTTATTTCTATTATGAAGTGGTGCTTTGACACTGGCGACGCCCACCATTTGACAACCAGCCACGCACTGCCACGCTCGCTTCATCAATTGTGTTTCTGCTACGAACCGACTGCTCAGTTGGAAGCGCCCTGTGGATTGCTTCACAAAGGCCATCGGGCAAACCATGGTGCGCTCAAAACAAGGTGCCAGTTGCCTCCCTTCCCAGCCACGGGTGGGAGGTCATAACTCCGCAGCCAAGCCACTCCGCTTCGGAGGTGTGCCCCAGAGCCGCCAGCAACGCTGCCTGGGTCGCCGAAATGGATCATGCTTTGTCACCGTTGAAGAAAGGGATCATCTTAACCCAACATCTTTACCATTCTCCTGTAATGAAACACGAAGTGCATCTAATTTCCATTCTGCACCACTGATTTCCACAGATTTCCATCTGTTTCTGGGACATCTCTTCAACACCAAGGCGCCAGGTTGCAGGCCGTTCGCAGCGTGTCGGGATCTTCTGGACCTGGGCGCCGCCCCCAGCAAGACCCCCCATCCCTGGGCTGCCGCGATCCCCTGAGGTGCCCCACCCAGCCGCGCTTGGAGGCACAGCAAGGTGGATCTGTACAAGGGCTCCGCATCCGACAGGCGTCCCTGGCCGCTGAATTTGGGTGAATCAAAAGTGATAGTTGCGATAGTTGAGGTAGTTGAGAATGTTGAATCATGATCAAATGTATGTCGTCAAGTTGAGATCATCCGGGCCACGAAAGAACATGTGCCATTTATCATGACATCAGGAGAATGTATTGTGAATAGAGTTGGGAATGATGGTGGTTGTAAGTTTAAGAGTGGGCAGGGGGACGATGGTGGTCGATAGTTGGCGAAAACTGGGCGTCTGGCCTAGGACTACCGTGGTACCAGTGGGGGATGAAAATGGTTGATGATGTTTCTATAATGGCTGATGTTTAATCATTAATGGGAATACAGTATACATTTTTTTGGTATACAGTCGTGATGAAGAATGGGTTGAGATGGTTGAGACTGGTTCAGAATGATGGCTAATTACAAGTGATTACGGTAATTATGACTGGTATTGACTGGTAATGATCCATAAATGGACCACCATGCGTAGCAGGTGAGTGCATCTAATCCGGACTTCTGGCCTGCGCAACCATCAACGCAGACAGTTCCTGGCAGGTTGCAGCAGAATCATGTGAGACTCGGGAACTGCGGCAATGGGGGCATCCATGAATCCATAAACCATCCATTTGCGGGGTAAGTCACCAGCTATTTGTGGCAAGACTAGGACGCTTGTTGATGTGGATCTCCCGTTGCCCAAGTGTCATGTGAAATCAGAAGGTTGAGTGCGATGATGGACTCCATGATGATTCATTGAAGCTGCTTGTGGTGCCACGATGGTTGACAGCATTGACATTGGCTGATGGCCAGGCGGTCTGGCCAAAGCAACAAGAACCAACAAGGAAAGTGCATCGCAAACAAACCTTTTCCCCTCATTTTCTGACAACGCCAGGCTGGATTTCCCCAACAAAAAAATTGCCATGAAAGGATCTTGCAGCGGCACTCTCCCTTAAATCATCATGGCAAGTTCGGAAGATGTGAAATGAAAGCTTTCGTGGATCTTTGAATCTCTTTGGCGATCGGTTCTTGTCCTATGACATTCTATGCAGCCTGTACCTCATCTCCTAGCGCCAAACATGCCAGGGCCACATTGCAGGCCATGAGGGTCTCCGGATGTTCCGCACCCAGGGCTGCCCTACGTGCCTGGCCGTAGTGCGAGTTCTGTCCCATGTGATTTCTACAGGAACGCAAGGCCTACCCAAGCTATGGAAATGGCCTGGCAAGGCATCAACTGCTAGCAATGGGCCAAGTGTTGGAGCCGCTGTTGAAATGTTTCTGCCTTCCATGCCACAGGCACCACCTGTTCGGCAGCTGTCTCTTGAGAACCCTTGGGGCTTAGCCACCCTCCACGCTGCGAACCCGGGCGATTCACCCTGGCGCTGCTGCCGGAGGCACCTCCAAAATTCGCGCGAAGCGTTGCTCACTTTTGGATGCTGCGAGCTTCAGGCACCTCCGCAACGTCAGGTCGCCAGTCAGTGCTGCGGTAACGAAGTGGTTGGCTTAACCGTTAGTAGCAAAAAATGGTAAACATAGTTAGTAGCTGGTTGATGGTTAACAAATGGTTTGTTAACAAATGGGTGGTTAACCAACTAATGGTTATGTTTGATGCCAGGGGTGTTGATGGGTGCTGAACCTACGGGCCGTACAAGGCAAAATCTACCATTTCAGATGTCCGGATCAAACCATCCCTAGCGTCTACTGATGCTACGGATGATTTCAAACGCGACCCCTAAACAGGTGGGCGTGACGTTGGCTTCTCATGAGTCCTCTCAAACCCCACTTGATTCTCTGTAGAAACTGAGGTGATTAAAAAAAAATCATTTTGGGGTCCCCCTATGGATCCTCAATGCTTCAGCCCCTTGGCTTCCACAGGATGTGATTTTCTGCCAAGCAACGCAGCTTCTTCGGGACAAACAATCCTCGGGAGCTCTTCCCACTGACAGCTGATTTGGTGGCGGCCGTGGCTGGTAGTGCAACCAAGGCCCACCAAGGATGCTAGTTGTTGCCTGCATGTGATGCCTTATCATCCAGGTTTGTACTACAAGCCATGGATCAAAATCCCCCCGTATGCTGGTGAGAGCATCAGCTGCCCTGTGATGATAACAAGAACTGCTTGACGCCTTTGTCTGGTGATCGTTCCCCATGACGGCACCATTGGTTGCATTTTTCGCGACTGAGCGTGCCCTTTGATAGGGGGAGGTCCATTTTGTCATGATGATATGAGACATGATACTGCTCCCCAATCCTCCACGAATTACCCAGGACAGTGTGCAAACACTACTCCCTGCGACCTCCAGATCAGCAATAGTCCGAACAGCTGCGATCTGCTTCTGCGAATTGCACGATCTGCCCCTTTCTTTGCGCTGATCATATACGATTTCCCAAGCGATGTTTTGGACTGATGGCCGACGGCGGCTATTTTCGACGATTGGGTTTGATGATGATGATGATGATGATGATGATGATGATGATGATGATGATGATGATGATGATGATGATGATGATGATGATGATGGTGATGATTAAAATGGTGACAATTGATGGTTGAAATTTTGATGATACCTGATGACGCTTCATGAGCTCACCGCTTGTCGCTGTCGAAGACTGCCGTCGAAGCTCTTCCATATCTGGTGTGGCGATTCGTTGGGATTCGTCAGCACTTTCTGGACCATGTCCTGGCAACTTGGCTCACCTCTGTGCACCAGAGGTCCCTTCTTGTCGCTTACAACCAACCGTCGGCATGGTGGACTCAGCCGCGAAAAAATGTAACGAGGTTGGGGACTTGGCACCCGGCCATGATGGAAATGGTACACAACCAAAACACAGCTATCCGCCAACCAATATTTGACCGACTCATGTTTCCGTATTCGGGTGAATGTGGCGCAATGTGTCCTTGATGCTTGGATACACATCCCTACCACCGATCAACTCACGTGATTCACATACCTCATTTCCAAAGAAAACACAAATATTCAACATTCAATACGGCTGGTGTTTAGTCAATACGATTGGAATTTCACCGCATTATACAGTATAACATGTCACAGCCCTTGTATGCAGTTCTATTCGCGCATATGATAAATTCATAGCTGTACACCTGTGCAAATGGCTGTGGGTCCGTTTACCCTTAGTCCCCCTGGTTCCCCCATCATTAACCAGGCATGAAATTGGTTGGTTAAAGCCTTGTCCCATAGCCATAGACATGCCTGGCGCAGAGCCGTGATCCACATGTCGTCGCTCCTTGGGCACTTTGATGGCTAAGCAAAACTTGCAACGATCCGACCTGCCAAGTGCGGTGCAACGGTGCAACGGGAACCCACCAGGCAGGGGTGGTTTCTCAAGGCAGAGGGGTACCTCCAAATCCATCATTTAGAGGTATGGTGCTAGATAGTTGGTCATCATGGCTGATTATGGCTGACATGGGTGATTGATTGTTATTTGCAGTATTTGAAGGCAAGCATCAAATAAGCACTGGTTAAGATTTCGCGGGAAATGCCTTCACTGCTTGCGCATAGTGTTGCGCTTTTTCGGGGGTTGGTGACAACCACAGAAAAATGAACTAGCTCTTTAGATGGGGATGTGTTTGATCGTCAACAGCTCCATGCAGGCCCTCCTGGCTGTCTCAACGACCACTCCTTTTACCATGGAGCTCATGCCACGGGTTCTAGCATCTTAATAACCAAACTGCACAAATCGTAATACGCCATGTTCAACCCGTCCCCCTACATTCGCTGAAATGTGATGAAATACGCATTCTGTTGCCGAGAGCATCCCTTTCAGGGGCTGCTGGCAAACATTACTTCATTGTTGGATCATTACTTATGCACCTAGCTCTAGGTCAGCCACTACTCCTCACCGTCCTCACCCCAAAGCTTGGGATCAGCTTTAGGGTTGATGGTCTCCCCAGCCCGCATGGTGAGGATGGGGAGTTCAACGGCCACCAGGGATTTGATTTGAAAAGATGTGAACGGTGCCTGATTAGCAGTTTAAATATTGTGGTGGCTTTTTTCAGATCCCTTGCTAAAAGTCCAACTTTTAGTGGTTATATGCTAAGTTCATAGCTGAACTCCACCCAGATATGAAGGATCACCCTGATTCTGGTCTCACTGCTGCTGATGTTGGTCCACTTGGTCAACTCATGGAGGCCACTTTGCGGTGCCAAGGGGCGGCACGCCGTTGTTCTGCGCTCGTGGAGTGCTGCCGGCACCCTCGGTGCCCATGTCCAGTTGATCCGGCTCTTCGGACAGGCCACGGACGCCTCAGCCAAGAGAAGTGCGTTCCATCAAAAACATCACTGTCTAATCGGCTAACAACCCTCCAACCGTTGACCCGCTATTAACCCAAAAAAAACTATTGCTACGCATGAACTAAACAGAAAGGCCTGTTGTGAGCGCGGAAAAGCAAGTGTTTTTTTTGGATATCAGACCACACAATGCTGTATATGTATTTGCTTTTGCGCTCACAACAGGTTTGTAATCATTGTTGTTTTAGTTATGTACTTAGTATGTGCCTGAAAGAAATAAATGAGCATGTCCCAAAGAAATGAATGACCATGGCTGTCTGCTGTTTGTCCTTTATCTGACATCAAAAAGATGTTTGCTTGACGAGATTGGATTAATCTGGATTAATCCTAGGAACTCTAAACAGTGAACAAAAACCAAAAAAAACAACAAAAAAAAAAAGATTTGGGGACTACTTAGATATCGCCCCCCTTCAGACTAGTCTGGAAATCTTTGTTTTTTTTGTTTTTTTGGTTTTTTTGGTTTTTGTTCACTGTTTAGAGTTCCTAGGATTAATCCAGATTAATCCAATCTAGTCTGGTCAGCTCATCTTGGAGCTTGGATTCAGGAAGCTTTAAAGCGCTTTGAAGATTCTCGTGGGCCCTAAAATTCTCCTAGTACCCTGAGTTCTCCCCCCTTCTACTGTACTTAGAGCATGTTTTTTCCCACTAGGAAGCTTTAAAGCGCTTTAAGGCTTCCTGGATCCAAGATCCAAGAATTCCTGGCCTTTAAACCTTCCAGTGAGCCCCAAAATGCTCTAAGTACCCTGG
>VSDK01015465.1:154455-165201 GCA_009767595.1 Symbiodinium kawagutii
GTATTGGCTGTATTGTAGTTACTGCAAAAATGTTTGCATAAGTCCTTTGGGGGTTGTATCTAAAGGATGGAAGACAAGACCCAAGTTACTGAGCTATTAGTCGTTTTAGTGCCATGTATATAACAATAAGATGTTCCACCTCTGTCATTTTTCTAAAATGGAACCCATCTGAAGAGATAATGTCAGCCTAATAGGTTCCAACTCAGCCCAAAGAAATTGAATTGCAAACAGTATTTGCATCCTCGGTGAAGCATCATAATATAGCCACAGGGGATTCACCTTACATGTACATCTCATCCCAATAGAACCCATCCATATACAAAGTAATACAAAGTAGCACAGTAATACAAAATAATACAAAATAATGCAACATATGACTACAAGTAATATGTAGAGTGCTGCCTAGTGGAAGCTGGCTAGTGCACAGCAATGCTCTCACCATCTCTCACCCCAGCCTACTCAAACAATTTATGAAACCATTGATGACATTGTTAGCCCAATAAGACTTATCCACATACAAATGTTGTGTAAGGGCTGTAAGGGCTCATGAATTCCATGAATCCAGCAAACTGAGAGGGTGCTAACTTTCACTACCATAACCAAGTCCTCACACCACTTTTCTATTTGGCTAACTTGCCATTACATAATTGTCCAAAATCCCGCGCTCACAACAGGCCCCTCTCCAGATACTGTGGTTGGTGGCAGTTTCACCCCCTGTGAAAAATTTTGGTCAACCAGCCATTTGTAAATAAATACTAGGGAAAATAAAAAGTGTTTAGATCCACCAACTAGAAAACCATCCAAGGTTTGGGGGGTTCTGGGTTAATTACTGAAAGTGATTAATAACCTGAAAGATGATAACTGGGGGTGCCCCTATAACTTGAGAAGCCACGATGCAAGTTGGGGAAACAAAAGCAAAAGAGCTGGTGCTTACCCGGCACCTCCCCATTGGCATCAGAAGAAGCACCAGTTGCTGTACCAGTGGGTGCCACCCCCACCCCAGCCGAGGCCCCAGCTTCCATCCGGATCTTTCAGTGCGGACCAGAGCTCCGGAGTAACATACGCGGCGGAGCAAACGGCATTGAAATTTCCCTTGGTAGTGTAGTGAAACCTCAGGTGAGCAAGCCAGGTACCACCACCAAAAACCATTACCACAACCACAACAAAGACAACCACAACAACCACAACAAACACAACAAACACAACAACCACAACCAAAAGAGAAACAAGAACAAAAGCATCATCACATCAAGTTTGTCTTCATCATCTTGCTGTTCCTGTTGATGTACAGTGATTGGTTCATCCACCAACAGCCGCTGCCTGACTGCCAATGATATGAGCCCTTGCTTCGGACTACTGCCATTGAGCCATGTCCAAAAAAGCCTTGCTCAGTTTGCGAAGTGGGCCTGATGCCTCACGGCTGTTGGTGCCTAAAGTGCCACAGCTCAAGTTCTAGTTTCTGTTGTGCCTGCTTGTCAGCCTGCCAGGAACACCCCCTACCCAGTCAAATTTTTGACTGTTGACGATTTTTGGCAACAGATTTTGAGACCCAAAGGAAGCCACTGCCCGCAGCCAAGCAGCAAAAGAGTAGCCTCGTCTGAGCGATATCTGGAGGAGGCCAGTTCGATGGCCCGACGCCAGACAAGCATGCCTTGGTGTCGCCCCCTGCCCTTCGTGACCCTCCACAACCCGAGTGGACCCTGGTTCAGAGGGGGAAAAGCATAGGAAGCACAAGGGGTGGGATGAGGGAGAAGGTCATTGGGGCTATCACTCGTTGGTGTTCACAACTCATCCATACATTTGTCAATTGTCAATCATCTTAAAATATGGCTGACCAAGAACAAACAATTGCAATTGCCAACCAGCAGTTACCATGAGGACTTCAATTCACTCTTTGCAAGCGGCACGAGTACACCCGTTCTGTCCATGCGCAAGCGCCATGCAGCGACCAAACGCAGTACGACGCCCGCTTGGGGCTACAAAACAATAGTAATGTTTCACGCTTTGCCATATTCAAATATGTCGTCATGTTTTTACCTGGAAAAAAGTAGTTCTCACTCTCTTCTTTATCACACGGCAAATGATCTGGGGGCACAACCGCGCACATATCTCAAGGCCTGCGCTGCCGCTCAAATGCAGTGCTATCAAAACTATCCCTTGTCATACTCGCAAATCCATTCTTCATTGCATTCCTGATGGCTCAACCGTTGGCCAACCTTGCAGTCGCTACGTCCCTGAATGCAATGTACTTTAGCGCACCCCCCACAGCTGATTGCCAAGCAACCATTGCCTGTGTGCTTGTACAAGGGTATAGCCATCTGTGCCTGAGGGCCGTTTGGAGCCAGCGAGGAAACCTCTGGGGCTGCTGCACTTCCTTGGCATCTGTGGCAAAAGGATTCCTTTCATGGCTACCATTTGGCGGCACTCTTGGTAGCCCTTGGCTCCCCCTTCAAAGGGCTAGAAGTACGCGGACACCCCTGGCCCCTTGGCTCCCTCCCAACCACCAGCCAGCATCTTGGTGCCAAAAATGGAAGCACTGTTCATTGTGAATGGGCATCGCCCAGCACTGCAACTGAGTTGAGGATACTCTGCCAACTGCCCTGGAGGCCTCCAGCTTGTAGTGGGTCTCAGCTGGGTTCATGTCAAGACCGTCCAGGTACTCCTCCTCAGCAACAATCCGGGATGGCAATCTGCAACTTCGGGTGGGCAGTCTCAAGCCCCGGTACACCATTGGATGATGGACAGCATGTGTGAAGTCACTCTTGCATGGGGGACCCAACGTGCGGCTGGGGGGGTCATATGGTGAGTCATCAGAGTCACTTATGGAAATGGAGCAGAAGGCCCACAAATGGGGGTACGCTCCAAGCTAACCCCGGCTATTGCTGGCTCTTAAGCCATCACCGTTGATGGTGAGGTTGCTAGGCCGCCTTCCAACAAGCTTGATCAGCTCGTTGGTTACCAAGCTCAGTTCCTTGTGGTTGGTAGCTTCCAGGCTTGAACAATGAAACCATCAGAGCGTCAGTGTGCTGATTTGTCCTTGTTGCTATTGCTATCAGCAATGTTCCATCAAAATCTTGAGGTAACCGAATAAATGGGCGGTACCAGCTAGTATCCATGAGTGCTTGGATCGCTACCAGCTACGCCTTCCAGAGGAGGTCCCAACTCCGTGCCATGCCACTCCCAGGCAGCCAAGCTACCGACAAGAAGTGCTCCCGGAGAGCTCCCTGTCCAGCAGGGTAGGGTCACAGCAAGGTGGGGGACATTTAGTGTGGCGTAAATTTGCTTCTTGGCCTATATCATCTGTGTGCGTGTGTGTTCGCATGTGCGTTTCTCTATTTATCTACCTATCTATCTATCTTTCTATCTATCTATCTATCTATCGGTCTATCAATCTATCTATCTATCTTTCTATCTATCTATCTGTCTATCTATCTATCTACCTATCTATCTATTTATCTAGAGGGGAAGGGCTGTGCCTCTGTGAATGTATGTATATCCACCATGCACGGCCTGTTCCAACGCTTTGGATCATGCAAACACCGCATTTGTACTTATGTCATTTAAAATAACATGAATGTGCCGGATGCATGTGTAAATCAATATGCTGCAATAATACTCACACTACATGGCTAATGCTAGCGTCTTATCACATAATAACAGTGATAAGTGATATATGTATACATTTGTGTGTGTGTCTGTGTTGGAGGGACAAAGAGAGAAAAAGAGAGAGAGAGAGAGAAGAAAAAAATGTTACTAACATGCATGCAATCATGTGCATATATCATCTTACCCATCTATCAATCCATCTATCTGGCAGCCAACCTTAGCCCAACCCATCAAGAGGCTTCCAGCAGTTCTAAGCAAGGCGGAAATTTCACAGTATGCTCATCATGTGTTGGACTGATCGAGAGAACAAATGAACCCATACAACGAACAAAGGCATGAAAGTGTCCAAAAACACGTCAATGTGAATAATGGATGGATGGAACGATGGACGGACGGAAACCCGACAAACTAACGTCGAAGCAGTCATTGTTTTCAAGCAATCCATCACTCACTGATGATAAAAGTGAATTAAAATGATGATAACGATGATGGTTGATGATATAATGATGATGAAAATCATCATGATGACGATGAATGATGATGATATCCCATCTTTACTTACACCGGGGCAGGTCACTCACCCCATCAACCGCCAGAAGCACCACATCCGCGAATGGCCAGGGCGCCTTCTTCGCAGGAGACGACCAAGCACTGCCCATGGTGCCCTGGGCCCGGTGAAATGCGGTCGTCAGCTGGTTACCCAGTGTTTGCCAGTTTGCTCCTCTAGGGGGCTGTTGGGGTAACCAACTTATGCACATAACATACCTTTGCAATTGGTCATTTTTTGCCTGGGCTTCCAAAGGGTTACAAATTACAAAAGAGGCTATGCTTTTCAAAACTAAATGATATAGCAATGTGTGATATGAACCTGCTATTAGCCAACTGGTGTAGCATGACATTGGCACATGCATCATTACATCGCAAAGAAATTCTTCGTGACGAAATCACGTGGTGTATAAAAAATGGCTAATGATAGTGATGATGAATCTAGCAGTAATGGGTGCCATCTTTTATGAAATCACACCAACTGGTTGGTGGTTTGAACCCCTATTCAAAAAAATATTAGTCAACCAACCCATTTGTTAATAAATCATGGGGGAAAAAATGTTTGAAACCACCAACCAGCTAAACATGTTTCAGAGGTACCTGGTTTTGACACACCGATGCCAACATGGCAACGGTGTGGCCGTAGCTGATTTTAGGAGGGACCTTCCGTGATCTTGGCCGTACCGGTGCCGCGAACATGATCCATGCTGGGTGGTGTGGGGTGTGGTCATCCCACTTCCAAGTAGAGACTTCTGCAAGCCCATGGATTGCTCAGAATTTCTGACCAACCAGCTTCCACAAAATCCCAGGTAATGGGCATACCCCCCCTAATATATAAGATGGTGAGTCACAAGCTATTTCTGGTTAAACGGGTGGTTGTTTTTCCTTCATCTTTGCAAATATGGATGTGCCATCATACTCTGATAGTGCAACCCCCATGAGTGAGCCACAAAATGGGTCTGCTGGTGGTGAAACTTAGCCACCCCCATCGCTAGGTCACCCTCATCATGACGGCCCCCGCCATCGTCTGCAAAGATTGCTGCCCCCGGAAATTTTGAAATTGACAGAGACTCTGCCGCACTGAGTTGGACCCAAAAGATGGGGCCATTCACGATGTCCCATTTTCTCCAGGTCAGATTCGGACTGATTTAGCGACTGGTGATCCAAAAATTCCCCCAAACATTTGTTCAACACATGTTCAGCACATGTTCAGCACACACCAAGGGTGGCGCCTGGTACCCACTATGGTGATCACCACTTGGCACCAACAAACATCCATAGGTTCATCGATTTCAGCCCAGCTGCTGTGGCCAGCATGCCCAGGGGGCTCCGCTGCGGGCTGGGCATCTTGGCACCTGACCGGATGCCATGGTCAACTGGTGGGGGGCTTCAACCCTGGGATGGTAAGGAATAGTTGATAGCAATGAATTAGTGATGAAGAATGATTAATGGTTAATGAATGGTTAGTGGCAATGAATTTGTGAATAGTGATTAATAATGATTACTATGAATGGTTAATGAATTAGTGATTAAGAACGGTTAGTGGCTAATGGCTAATGAATGACGTTAGTCAAATGACATTGGTTGGTCATGGTTGGTCATGATAAAGAATGATCATAACATTGGTTACAAATGCTTGATGACAATGTGCCAACATGCCAATCCTTTCCCATTTGAAGGGTAGGCGTTTTGGGCAAGGCCGGTCGTCGCAGTACCAGTGGCCGTAGCAGTAGCAGTAGCAGCGCCAGCAGCAACAGTACTAGCAGATATTAGCAGCAACCGTAGAAGGAAATAATGCTGCACCGTTGTAGTGGACCATGGGCCTTAAGTCTTAAGATGTCTTAAGGCTGACTTGATCTTCTCACTCCGCTTTTGTGTGGCTATTGATCGGTCTCTCTTTTTAATCGCGCGCTCTCTCTCTCTCTTTCTCTTTCTCTTTCTCTCTCTCTCTCTCTCTCTCTCTCTCTGTGCAATTTGCCGTCACTCGGTAATCTTACTTGGTCAGTGGTAGGAGCTCAGAAATCTTTCTGGGAGAGTTTGTTCTCCCAAAAAAAAATCCAAAGATTTTGGACCCCCATGGCCACACCAAATATGCTTAGAGCTCTGCCAAGTTCATTGCGTCTCTCCAACCCTTGGTTGTTCACCGAGGTCATGAAACCCACCCAGTATCCGAGTGGCCTGCGGTCGTTTCACTGGGCATTTCTATGCTGATCCGCTTGCCTTGATTCTTCCTGGCGCCCGGCAAAATGCATGGTGTTTTTTTTCTATCATTTGGAGCTAGCAAAAAAAATTGAAACTATCTGATCCATAGCTGATCATACCCTTAGCATTTGGGTAGAACCCTCTTGGTAGCTCCTGGCCTCGCTCCCCCTTTAAAGGGCCAAGACGGGCTTCCCCTGGCTCCTGGCCTCGCTCCCAACCAACATAGATGGGCCCATGGATCAACGCTTCGTCGCTTGGATTTTGCCTAAGCTCTCCTGTTCAAAACTGCCATGACGTCAGATGTATCTTACAGGTCAATGTCACGTAACATCACCTAACTATGTAGTCAGATGGCAGTGATCGTCGCACCTTCACAAGCTCAAGGTGACACACCCTGGTTTTGAGGTCGATTTTCGTAGTGGATGATGATACGGTGAACCCCTGTATAACCGAGGAAATTTGTACCCCCCCCACACACTCTTACTCTTGCCGGAACCGAAGTCATCATGCTGGAATCCCTGCATTGTCACCACAGAAACCCACCTCGGATAGGCACAAGTACACGAATTCTGATCACCTGTCCCTCAACAGCAACTCCACAATGCCCAGACTTTCAGAAAGAGTCAACCCATCAAACAAAACACACTGTTTCCACCAAGGAGAACCGGAGTCTTTCGAAAGACTCTGCAGTCTATGAGGCTTTGGTGGGACGTGCTTCGGGGTCCGTCTTTCCAAACCAGCCACATCGCTAAAGTGATCCCTAGACGGACAGCTCAACAATTTGATGATTTACTTCATTCCACATGGAAGATTCTACTAGGTAAGCGTTGACTGGTAGCAAGCAAGGGGTTCCAAGGCGCACCCACGGTACAGCAGGACTTCCCACGCAGTCCTGTGCGTCTGTAGGGGGTCTCTATGGGTGCTCCCCGGCTCAGGGCCCACTGTAGCATCGGTCTGGGGGCTGCTGGCCGAACAGCCCATGGCGCAAGATGGCGTTCAAAGTTGTGAATCGTTGAACTGCAGATTGCCTCAGATCGAAGGTCCAAAGCAACAAACCAGGAGGTTTCACTACATGAACCTAGAAACTAATCAGGCTCGGAAGATGTTGCCTGTGGTACTGATTGCGACACGGCACCTATGTTCAGCTCCCCTCCAAAGCCTTCGGCTATTGGAAGGGCCGAAATGAGCTGCAAATGGTTGCGAGAGGCGAGAGCTGCGCAAATGTCTGCACCAAAATTGGCTCAGTAGGTGGGTTCAACGGACTGTCGCGACGTACTAACCCAGTTTTCAAGAAGCTCACTGGCATCTCCAAGGGAAATCTACAATTGGGATATTTGTGCGTGGGCAATCTGCAACACTTGTCGTGAATGTCAGCTTGCCGGCCCTGGCAAACCTATGATGACACATAACATCGCAAACTCATGGACTAAACTACGGTAGACACATCATCGGGCACAAGAGCATCCCAAAATAAGCTTTTGGGCTTTTTGGTCACGTGACGCCATGCGTCCACATAGAAGTTTCAACACAAAGATCCATATTCCACAACTGCCTTGCATCTGCTGATCTGGTTGGGGTACGTTTACGTGCTCATCATCGGTGACATGCTCCACTAATAGCACTAATACTTACTTGATTCTTGTTGTTTCTACCTTCACCCTGCAGGTGCTATTTTCGTTGGCCGCTGTTTGAGATCACGCTTTGGCCTTCGCGCTTGGTGACGGCCAGGCTGGAGAAGCCAAGTTTGCCTAGCAGCCCTAGCAGCCCTAGCAGCCCTAGGCCCTCACCCCCCCAGGAGCCATCGAAGAGCCCTCCTTGCTTTCTGAGACCACCAGGCAGCTCAGGGCACACAAGGGATATGCGCCTCGGCTTGTGGAAGCTGGGTCCCCTGACAGGCACTGTGGATCGCACATAAATCAGCCATGATCCATGGGTGGGTGATGGATGGTGATGGTGGGTGCACATAGGGAGCCTATTTCTGTGCGAAAATGACCTCAACAGCATTCAACAGCTACTTTTCCCCCACTCGATATCTTTCTTGCCCCAATAAATGAGGAAGTCCACCCCTCCCTCCGGACCCAAGTGCCACTAGAGCTTCAACCTTCTACTTAGGCCTTGAGTTTTTCGGATGGTTTTCCTACTGAGACCCCTGCACTAAGGTGTTCTTTCTGGCACAAGAGATACCAACTGATCCAAGGGGGTATACTACACACCACTATACCAACTATTTTGGATTCCTTTTGAATGAGGCTATACAAATTGAAGAGAATCCAGGGGGTGAACCCATGAGGAACCATACCCGGTCGAAAACCCCCGTGGACGCCGAGCAGCAGCAAGAGAGTCCTGCGACAGTTGTGGCAGGTGCATATGGGGAACCCCTTGGCCTCTAGTGGCTACACGTGGAGCTGACATTGGGGCTGCATTTTCCCACCAAAATAGGATTGTTTGGGGGTGTCAAGGGTAACCCTGCATCTCTCCGGATTTCTTCAATGGGACTTGCAAAGGATCTGTGAGCATGTCTAGAAAAGCTGCCCTGGTGTGTTCAATCACATGCGGCAAATGTTGAGACACGTCCAACCGACTGGTTCTTCTCCAAAAAGCCTTGTTTTGTCTCAGGCTTCAAACATCCTCCCGCACACCCCCCGCACCGAACATCCCCGGCTGCAAGTTGCCTGGTTGGCTGTGTGTGGCTGGTTGGTAGGTCAGTTGGTTTGGTGGTCACACAGCACACCGCTGCAGCTGTCCTATGAGACCAAGGCCCAGCATGCGGAAGGACCACTGACCGCGCTTGAACTCGGGTCCCGGAAGCGGCAGAATGTTGACCAAGGCCAAGGGCAGCTGTAACAGACTCACACCACCTTGGGGGGCCATGGCTGGCCACCAAGACATGGATGAAGTGTCCATCACTTGAGAAAGGGGGACACGAAAGGTAGGCATCACAAGAGAACATAACAGGAATGTAAGTGGTTGTTATTATTGGCAGGCACGGTTATCAGTGGTGTGTTAACATGCAAACTATGTAATTGTGATTGTATCGCTGGGGTCGTTGTTGTGAAGTTGTTGTGGCCTTGGGTGTTCTGGTTGGCTTAGCTCGGTATATCATGGTTGTTGCGGTTGGCGTGGGCGGTAAGGGGTAGCAGAAATAAACAAAATAAGAAACCCAGAGGCAAAGCGGGCTAGATGAAGTACATGGATTGCAGACCGATCCAAGAATGGAACGTGGGGCGTGTGGTGTGTTCATCTGTTGGTTTTCTTGCGGATGGCATCTTTTTGGCTGGTAATTTGGCAGGGCGGTGTGCCTTGTGGTGCTTTTGATTGCTGGTGTTTTTTTTGTTTCTGCGGGTCGGTGTTTTAATTGCCGGCAATTTGCGCGGCTGATTTTTGAGGAACATTTTGTTTTGTTCACTGGCAGGTTTGTTTACTGTTGTTTTCTTATTTTTCGTGTGCTGGTGCTTTAGGCGGTCGGTGTTTTGGTGTTTTTGCTGGTCTGCGTTGGTGTTTTTGATTGCTGGTGTGGGTAGGTAATTTTGTTTGCCGGCGTTGCGGGCCGATGTGTTTGTGAGCAAGTGGTGTTTTTGTGACCTGTTTTGTGTTGGTGTTCGGGTCTGCTGGTGCCATGGTCTTCTCGTATTTTCGTGGGGTGATATTTTTTTGGATGTTGTTGGGGCTGGGGGTTGGGACTTCTTGTAGCTAATGTATTTTTGTTGCAATTTTGGTCAGCTGGTGTTTTTTGTTTGCCAGTGTCTTTGTCTGCTGGCGGGTTTGCGGGCGGCGTGTTTGTGCGGTAGAATAGTTCGGCGCTGGTGTTTTGAGAGCTGCACACGTGAACAAAAAAAACAAAAAATATCACACAAAAACACGAAAAAAAAGGAAAAAACACCCCAAAGAAAAAACACCAGCATCGAGAAAACACCAAGAAAACACCCGAAGAAACGAAAACAAACCTAGAGAAAAAACATGCTAGAGAAAACGGCAGCAGAGAAACACGCCGCCAAGGAAGTACACCACCTTAAAAAAAATCCCAAAAGAAAAAAAACGCGAACAAAGGAAAAACGCCGGCAGAGACAAAAATCACCAAACAACGACCAAGAACGAAAACTTAAACCAGCAAAAAACCACCACATAAATTTAAAAACAAGACAAACTAACACCAGCCACCTCAAATGCCAACAAGAACAAAGAGAACCCCAAAAAGGGAAAACAAAAAAATCAGCAACATTCAACCATAATCAATCATCATCGGCATCAACATCATCACCGTCAACCACCAAACTTATGGCCAGCATCACAAGTAACAACATCATCATTATCATCACCTTATCACCATCACCTCATCAGGACGCAGCCAGCATGATCATGACCACCTCGTCATCAATCATGTAAAAACCATTC
>VSDK01015465.1:193364-207139 GCA_009767595.1 Symbiodinium kawagutii
CGGCGGGGGGCAGCTGGGGGCAGCAGCTGGGAGCCAGGAAGCTGCCATCGTTTCACCGGTGAAGCTATGACTTTTGGGGAAGTTCTTCGTCGATTTTGTGGGGTCTCCTGAGTTGTGGACAAGCCCGTGCGAAGTTCTGGCGAAGATTGATCAGGTTGGTGGTTATAGCTATCCAAGAAAAAGCTTCAGCCAACAAATCATCCCAAATACTAAGGAAAAGAACAAACATACAGAAATATACACGAAAAATGTGTGTTCGCCCCAACATACACCAACAAGCACTCACCAACACGCACCATGTGAAACCAACCACTGGGATTCCCACCTCCCCAGAACCTGCTGCCCCCAGCCCCCAGCTCTGCCAAGGCACATAGCCCCCCAGCAGAGTGTCGCATGGCACCTCCCAGAGCTCAGCTTCTGAGAGCTCTGGGATGCTCACAGGGACCTGGGCAAGGCGGCTGGGTCAGTCGGATGAACCTGGGGAAGTGGGACGCCAGTGAAGGAACTGCCACAAATTTACAACCGGGGTCAAAGTGTTCACGGCACTGGTGACTAGAAACAAAATGAAACCCAGGTTTCAAATGTTTGGCATTTTTGAAAGGAACTCTTTGAGTTCATTCAGCTTCAGGGTGAAGGCAAATAGTTCCTACATCCGCTCAAGTGGACCTGGGAACACCTGCCTCACTGGCCATCAAGAATAGCATTCTGGTTGGCTATCTGATTGAATCGCAAGGTTTTCAAGCTGACGATGCTGATCGTTTGGACAGATTACGGATGCCCCTTTTGTTCATGTTCACCATCAACCGTGGATCCCATGGCATCAGTAGCTATGCAGGTGGCCGTTTCTATTTCAAAAGCATGGAATCCCACACAGTCATGATCTGAATGATCAATCTTGCACATACACACAGGCAAATGTGACTCCAACTTTATCGTTTCACATCCATATTTATCTTATAACAAAAATCTTACAACGTTAGATCAATATGGCAGTGGGTCAAAACCCTGTACCCCTGGTTCCCCATCATTAAATCCCATCTACTTCAAGGCCAAGACCCTGGGTTCAGTGTTTAGACCTTTGGCTGGTCAACCCTTGGGGGTTGGGTACTCTAGACCCCTAGAAGTTGAGGGTATATCATTAACCATTATTTTGCCTCTTATCATTACCCATAGCCATATCAATCAGCCACCCCCAGCATACCCATAACGGGGTCCCAGGCCGTGGTGGCACCCACCAGCACGGACGTCACCGAGGCCGGGCAACTCCCCTGGCAGAACCAGCGGCAGGTCCCAGGGACTGGTGCAACCACGCCATGTGGTGAAGCAATGATGAGCCATGTCAATGGTTGACGGTGGTGGTGATGATGACCAACCAATGGTTGATTAATGGTTATCTATAGGGATTAATAAGCAACAACAGGGTATATACCATGGTGATTGATGATGATGATGATGATGATGATGATGATGATGATGATGATGATGATGATGATGATGATGATGATGATGTGATGATGATGATGATGATGATGATGATGGTGATGGTGATGGTGATGATGATGATGATGATGAAGATGAAGATGAAGATGATGATGATGATGATGATGATGATGATGATGATGATGATGATGATGATGATGATGATGATGATGATGACGACGATGATTAGTTGGTGTATTTGATCATTATCTTGAAGCAATGATCGCGCTTGACTGCTGGTGAACTGCTGGTCAACTGAATTCTCCCAGTCACTGGATGGTCGACGCACTGGATTTTCGTCCTTGTCATTCATTGCGTGTAGCATATCGCCAGCAAATGATGATGTACAGTGGATGGAACACACCTTGTCAGGTTGTCTTGCATATCGACCAACACATGGCCAGTCTCTGGCATGGTGGTGAATGATATTTATAAGCACCTGGAGACCTCTTGTGGAATGGTCTGATCAACTGAAAAAATCCCTTCGCCGTGATGTCTCGCCCCTGGTTCTCAAAAACACATCGATTCGCCAGCACCGCGGCGCTTCTGACGGGGGGGGCAATGGATGGCAATCCCATCACCATAAAACAATGGCAGGGTTTCACATCATTCAGGTGATGCCGTAATAGTTGATTCACCAAACCTCGATCGATGCAGCTGACACATCACAGCGCAACCTGAGTTCAAGTAGCAGGTGACGAGTGATAGCTTCACATTTAACTCAGGCAGGCCAGAAGGTCGTATCCCTTCGGGCATGTGTGCGTGTGAAGGCTACCATCCTATAAATGCTTCATAGGAAAACCTGGCAATCCTTTTTACGTCTGAGACAAAATTGCGTTTTGCCACAATTCACGCTGAATTGATGGGTGAGCACTGACAATTGCCATCAGCCAATGGATGATTGTTACTACTCACCGACCACGCGGAACCATATCAGTGGCACCTGAGCAAGTCGCAGCAACGTAGCCACAGCCAGGAACCTGGGGGGTCGCAGGCTCAGGGCCGTTCCTGGGGTGACCTCGTCATCGGGGATCCCGGTTTCTTGGATGCTTGGCACACCTGTTGCCTTCGGAAATCCTCTCTTCAACCGTCTCCAGAACTTCAGTCATTATAAAGCAGGTGGCCCAGCAATATCAACGCTGGAAGTTGGTCGGGTCAAATGCCCATCGACAAGAGCTTGGTAATACAGATTTCCTATTGGCAACCATGTCACTACTGGGAGCTTCTTGCTGGATCCTTGTCTGCCACGGTCGCTGGCTGCTAGCCTCACGCTCATCCGCGCATCTTCCCCGGTGCCACGGGAGCGGCTTTTGCCGCCCGGGGGGCCCGGGCGCTCTCCCATAGGGGTCACCTGGCCCTGGCTCTGGAAATTCCTATCATGCGCTCAGATGGGATCCATCAATCCTCACTAGGCCTGCCAGTAGAACAACTCATCCGACACAGTGCTTTCTTCATGTTTTGGGATGGCTTACACCCCATATGATATCTTTCCTCCAAGCTCTGTTCCGAGACATGCTGGACCATACATTGACATTTCACAACCAGGGCTTCGTCGTGCCCAAGGATCTTGCTAGGTGGATGGTCCTTCCGCAGGCGGCTCCAGGAGACTTTTGGAGACTTTTTCTGCAGTTCGCTACAGCCTGACGGCCTCCGCATTGCACATGCTCCAGTCTCCCAGGTGCAGAAAGTCAGCCTGTTGTGACCCCTGGAAGCTCGCGAGGGCGGCAGCCTCTCCGGCCTTTCATCCGTTTCACACTGCCAGTACATGCGCCAAAAGTTGTATTGATGTATTCTATATGCCAATCGTTCGTTCCATTTGATTCTTTTGTCTACGCATTTGTTTGTAGTATGTGGTTCTGTATGTGTGCACGTGGGTACCGACATCTACGAACACCCTGATACATAGCCTCTTGCGTGAATATACGACCGTATCTACCCATATGCTCTAGCGTCTGCATCAAGCGTGCATGCGCCAAAACAAAACGCGTGGCTGATCTTGAGCCGACCATCAACATTTGTTTACAACATACGATGGTCATCGAGTGTGTTGGATGGCGGCTTTGACCTACCAAGCCGCAGCCAATGTCTGATCTGAACAGCTCTGGGCGAGCAATCCAAAGGGGATGGCAGGTCCAATGTGAGCAGCTTCTTGCAGTTGGTTCAACTGCTTGAACTGACAGTACAACCTCCCAGAAACGATGATCCTCTAAAATGATAACAAGTAGCGATGAAAATGGCGATTGCCATTGAGTTCAGCATGCAAATGCCAAAATCATACATAAAATTGACACCAAAAAATGTAGCAGCATTAAAAAAAATGGCGTTGATGGTGATGAAAGTATAATTGTGTAATTAAGTGATAATGATTACCAAGAGAAGAACAAGAATAAACAATGATGAGAGCACTTACTAGCAATAGTAGTGCAGGAATCCATTGCTATATGTACTGGTGACAAGGTCAATCGATGACCTGTAATCACTGCGACGATCCCTACAAAGCTGAAATCATCAAGGATTTTGACCACTGCTCACGGCTGGCACCTGTTCCCAGCAATGCTGCTTGCTATCGGCCAAAGAGGTTGTTGGCTGCTTGGGCTGAAGCTTCCCCATGTCTGCATCTGGCTGCATCTCATAGGAATTCTTAGCAACCAGGGGATGGAACCAATGTAGAGTTGAATGATGGAGCGGTGCCAAAATGGATGTGCACATCAAGGGGCGCTGTAGATACAATGATGGCTTATCTAGCCAAGATGGGGACCCAGAAGGAGACAAACGACCTGGGGAACCAAAAGATGACGAACGATACCGTGTTCACACGCATCACTTGCGGTATCACTTGCGGTGGTTGTACAAATCTACTTTGAGTCCCCTGCCAATCCAGCGACATTCGAGGACACCCTATCCAAAGAATGATTCAATGCAGGTACGGATTCAAGCCAATGATTCCCAGAAATGGTGGCTAGGAAGCGAAGCCTTCACAACAACAGGGCAGATATTCTGCTCAATTGAGGTTGTGAAAGCCAGGAGTATTCTTGAGGGGCTTGACCGGAGTCATTCTGACTCACTCCAGGCTAACCTTGCAGACTGAACAGGGTAAAATCAACACAGGCCCTCCCAAATTTGGGAGTTGGATGACCCATCTCGGATTGAAATAAACCTAGAATTGTTTTGTGCCAGGGTGCTTTCTGGGATGGGCAAGGATGGGGAAGGATGGGCAAGTCCAAAAGCCTTTCTTCGTACTTGGTGACCAGAGATGGTACCCATCATGAACCCTCATCAATAGCATTCAATTCTTGGACTTTGCTGCTGCCGAGCACCGGGCCAGCAGCGTGCCATGCACCATTGCCATCAGCTTCTTTCAAATAACCACCAGTGACTTGGCATGACTCGACCACCAACAACTATTGTTCAACCATCCCAGCTTTCAGCCTGAGCCTGCTTGGTAGCTACCGCCCTGTCACGACTCACGTGGCGCACCATGTGCAATCTCCTGGGGCTGCCGACTACTGGCCAACCCGTTCGACCACATTTGTTGGCCAATCTCATTTTTGTCATTGGTCCATGTCGCTTCTTCACAAACTCTTCGTTGTCTTGATGTCCACCTCCTAAACCGCCCAACAAGGGACACAAAATCAACATGTTCTTCGTTTAGATTACATTTGCGCACGGCCAGCTCATTCAAACTGTTTCATACCACATGTTTGACATCATTACGTGCTCAAGTTTTCGCGACAGCCTGCTATTGGCACTAAAATGACTTTGCTCTTTCCCAAGGCATCATCCTACTAAGTTTCCTTTGGGTTGACTGCTCAGCCATTTCCGTTTTTCTGGCATCTTTCTCCTTACTTCTTGCTGTCCTGTTCTGCATCTTTTGCATTTTCTTTAGTGTACTAGTCCTCCTCACCCCAAATTGGTTGAGTCTGTTTTAGACAGAGACAGCAAGGGCATTGATACTCAGGGACATTTGATTCAAATTCCAGGTGCTTACTCCCACCAGATTTTGCTGCTAACCCTCCCAAAAAAAACAGCATACCAGTACGGTATGCTGGTGTTTGTTGAAAAAACATCATTACCCCACAAATAACCATCCCGTGTTTTTTGTATCAACCAGGAGCTCATGATTCCCCTAGTACACCCATCAGCTACCCAGCTAGTTGACCAAGTTTGAATTCAAACTCATCTTTGACTTGACAAGCACCACTTCTTCGGAGATAACTTCCTTTAACTCGTCATAGTGTCATTTCTTGGCTTCAAAATACTCACATGTTCAAGAGATATAAACATGGTACGTCAAACAAGAGATATAGATATGGCATGATACATACTGGGTCACATACATGGCTCCAGCACATCACCTTTTGCAAGGCCAGGGTTTGTCCACAGCAGCTGCATCGACAAATGTTCCACGGCACTATTTCAGGGCCGTGTCACATGGAGTAGTATGAAGCGCCTCCATCATTTAAAAGCCAAGCCCATCCCCACTTCAAGCGGGGAGGGTGGGCCTAGGGAGAAGCTTGAGAACATAGGGATTGGCGGCCACACTCCACTGATGACTTCCTCCAAACATGTGTGAACACCCCAATGGCTCCAGCACATCACCTTTTGCAAGGCCAGGGTTTGTCCACAGCAGCTGCATCGACAAATGTTCCACGGCACTATTTCAGGGCCGTGTCACATGGAGTAGTATGAAGCGCCTCCATCATTTAAAAGCCAAGCCCATCCCAATTTTGCATGCATAGATTCCCAAAGTTGCTTGCCCCAATGGTTCGCCGTTTCACGGCAAGCCCGAATGGCGAGCAAACGATCGGGCAATTTGCTCAATCTCATGGTTCAGAAAACATCGAGACAAAAGTCGGCACAGCTTCAGAGGATAAGGTTCAGCCACCTTGGTCAACCAGTGTCCTGCAGCATTCTGTCCACAAAGAGGCAAGTGCGGGCATCCAGTAAACAAACATAGTCCACGCTTGCTCCCAATGCAGCGCATTGCTCCAACAGGAGAAAGGTCGATGTGAACACCAATGAAACGTGTTGACTTTCTCCAGGCCGTGCCGTAAGCACAAAATTCAGTGACTACATTCTGCACAGCTTTTCGTCGAAGAAAATGAACCATTGGGGGGCAGATCCACAATCTGGACTTGGCCGGGTTTTCAAGAGTACACATCACATACATGGTGAGGCATAGCTGCATAAAACGTACACTAAAACGGAGAAGGCAGTTTCCAATTCGCACCTTCAAAGCATCGCCAGGCCTCAGGTCATCGAGGCCCAATGGTTGCAGGTCGCTTCGCAAAGGGGGAGGTCCACCTGGTTGGTCACGAGCTCGTGAAAAGGAGTTGCAGGGAACACCCAAATGTGCCCCAACCACCAATCCAGAACGAACCCAACCTAGCAGCATGTGTTGATTTGATCTCATAGTGAGGTCATAGTCAGCACCAAGCATAATATCCCAAAGCAATACGAACCATCCAGTTGCACGGGCAATGCTCCGCCCAAGCCGTCCACTCCCAGAAAAGATCTCAAGGAAAACTGGGGCATGCAGTGTGCGCCCGGGCTTCAAAGCCGGACGCGGAAGGTTTGGTTGAGGCTTTTGGCCGCCTCTAGGCACCTTCTTTGCACGCTGTCTTCCAGGGAGGCGAACAGCTGGGTGATTCTGCTGCCCTTCTCGTAGTTCTTCACTGACTTCACTGTTTGCCACCTGCCTCGGACTTGAACTTCGGTGATTGTCCGGAGGTGACTGCCTGCTTCGTGAGAGGCTCCGCCATGTCGAAGGCGATATAGGTGCGGCACTCCTAGAGGTTCCAACTTCAGCTCCTGCCAGCTCTCTGTCAGGAACTTGGTGATTTCGTTCGGCTCCACACTGAAGACTGGTTCGGACTTGTTGTGGGTCTTGAGTTGCATCATCACATAGATCGCTGGGCCAAGGAACTGCTGGTACGGCAGGTCCAATGTCAAGCTTTCGTCCCACTGGTCCGTCTTGGACGGCACACCTGCTTCGTGTGGATGGAGCAGGAAACTCCACCACTTGTAAGTCCCGGCCCCTCTCTTCAGCGGCTTCACCACATCCATCACCCGAATCCCACGATACTCCGTGGGGCGGAGATACAGGAAGAAGTTCAACAGCAGCACCAGCCCCACTTCCACCAAGTGCTTCTTCAAGGCATAGCTTGCAAGGAGGGCCACCACTTCGAATGGAATGGGCATCCTTGCCCGAGGTGGGCAAAGCTTCCGCCACCCCTTCAAAGCTTGCTGTGTGCCTGCCAGCATGTGCGTGCCCTTGAGCTCTGGGTGGTAGTAGGTAATGGCTGGCACTGCATAGATCGGCAAAGATCGAGGTACTTCATCTCGAGGAACATGGCTGCCACTGAGTCTATCTCGAGTGGGGTGGTCATCGGGAGTCGGCTCTGCATCGCAAACTCGGTCATAGCACCGTACATCTTCTCGTATCGACTTCTTGTCACCGAACTCACTGCCGCACTCCTGAGTCTCCCCATAGGCGTCGTTGGCGTTGGTGCACTCTGCCGCCTCATCGCCCTTCGGTGTTTCTTGCTGCGATCCTTGGTCTCCTCCATCTCGATGTCCCAAGTCAACAGGCTTGGGCTTGTTGTCAAACTTGGAGTGGCCCTTGAACTTTCTGGCCTCGTTGACCGGGTTCTCTTCTTCGATGGAGGTGCACATGGAAGATGCCAGTGTATCATCGTCTGGCCTGCGTCGAGGTTTGCTCGGGCACGTCAATCCACGAGAGGGGCCATCAGACGCATTCCACTCACTGGGGATCCATCTTAGGCAAAGGCTCGAGCCCGTAGCCAACAGCAAGGCAGAGATCTTCTGGATGATGTTTCGCAATCTCCAAGTTTGTGCTCTCCCTTTACTGACGGCACAGGCTGACGTCATTGAGTCCGTGAGGATGAGTAACTTACATCCGTGGTACTGAGTATTCCTCATGAAATGCTTCACCCCAAAAAGAGCAGCCCTCGACTCCAACACCGGCATTGATTCAACCTTCTTCCATGGCACCCTTCCCACTAACTTCCAAGCGCGATCAACCGTAGAATAGGGGACCGAGGCATGGTTCGAAAGGTGTTTGTTTGGTTGGTCCGTGGCAAACTCCTCAACCAGTGAAGCCCTAACCTTCTCATCTTCCATGAAAGTATACTGTCGAGCATTGTGGGTCTCCTCAAACTTAAACCTCCATCGTTCATTGTAACCAGATAGATCCTTAACCTCCTGCTTGTTGAAGTGGCATCCAACGGCACCCAAACCCCACTCAGAAGCATCCACAGCCAGGACTTCGGTGCAAACTTCGGAGGCTAGATTCTGGACTATAAGGGGGGACAACCTTTCCCAACACTGAAGTTCCTTCCGAACACTTTTCCAGATTGGCACCTCGAGGGAACGGTGTCTTTGCACAAAGGTGTAGCACTCCCCCAGCATCGAAAACATCTCGCGCTTGCCCAGAGATGCAAACGCAATGTGCCCTAGCAGCCTCTCCAGTTGGTGGCCAGAGATTCGCCCACGACGTAGCACATAGCGTATCGCACTTCGGAGCCTCCAGATGCGATGTCGGGAAGGTCGAAAGTATCCATCATCCTCATACTCCCAACCCAAGATTTTTGTGTTGGGTTCAAGCTCTTCAACTTCATGCACTGTGAGCCCACATCTTCGCAGCTCATCAACTGCTCTCCTGAATCGGCGAAGCACCTCATCACGATTGGTGCCCATCACGTGGAGGTTGTCGACATACTGCACATGCCAGAAGCCCCCACTTGGAGCCACCTTGAAGTCCTGAAGTCGTTCTTCGGGAAGAAGTCCAGAGCGCTCTGCAATGCGCTCATGAAGCAGCTGACACCAATACAGTGCCCATGACCACCCCATCGGCAGAACTGCGATTCGAGGCTGCAACAAAGTTGTTTTCTGCACCGGGACCCCATCCACCTCGGTGATGTCCAGGTCTCCAGCTTTCACCCGCTGCAGCCCAAAGTATCGCCTCAACTCCATCGGCATCGACAGGGTATAGAAGGCATTCGCAAGGTCAGCGCTGCAAACATAGAGCTTCTCGTTGGCCTCGACCGAAACACGCCGCAAGCTTTCACCAGTCGTTAAAGCAACATGCTTGGGTTCCTTAAACCAGTGATTGCTGCGCCGACAGTCCAGGATGAGTCTGAGTCGCCCCTGCTTCTTCTTGACAAAGAAGATACCAACAGTCTCGGTGGCCTCCTCGATGCTGAAGTCAATCAAGTTGAGCTCACGCAACTGATTCAAGAACTTCACATAGTCCCGCCGTCCGCGAAGCTTCGGGTCCGTGTAGACACATCTAGGTCCGATGGCTTCCAGCTTCTGCGAGGCAGCATCCTCCGACACGGTCTGCTCAGATATGAATTCCTTCACAAACATCTGCCCGCCTTCGCCCCACAAATCTGCTAAGTCGCACGGCTGTACTCCTCCAGCAGGAAGTGAGACCAAAGCGGGATCAAAGGAACCTAAGGTGCTCGAAGATGGCAAGTCCTCATAGCCCTCAGTCACCCGGAGCGCCTCAAGGGCTCCTGGGCCAGTGACGTCGCCGGGAGGTCCCAGCTGCTCGATGCACTCCTCAATGAATTCGAGGCTCCTGGCCTGTGCTGCACTGACCAGTTCATCGGCCAGCACGGTGCCAGAGCCACCACCAAAGTCATAGAGCTGGTTCAAGGCGTCCACAGTCTCATTGATCCCATTCTGCCTATGAGCTCTTCGCTGAATTCGTCTTTGACAGGCTCGTGACAACCCTGGGTTCTTCACGGTCTCCTCGACAACATGGGGAAGAGGAAAGAGCTCTCTTGTCACACGCCGGCATGCAGATTGGCCATCGGGTGTTGCGGCAAGGGGCTGGCCAAGCCCAAGCCGCACCCGGCTTCTCAGGGGTCTGCCTCAGCCCCTCCGGGCTGACCTTTCTTCTTTGCGGCAGCTTTTCGAGTAGCCTCCCTTTCTTCTCTTGCTTTTCTGAGGTTCTTTGCAAGAGAGGCTTCCCGTTCTGTCTCGCTTTTCACATGCTCTAAGAGCTGGGGGCTGATCATCAACGTTGCGAATTGCCGTGTCACTCCACCGAACGAAGTCTGCTCCTCTAAACTGAGGCGGCCACCCACAGCTCTGCTTTCCAACTCCCGAGCTTTCTCGGCATAGGAGAACTCGATGGTCTGAAGCCGTCGCAGCTGGATCTCACCTGAAAGGAGATTCACCAAGTCGAGCTGGTCCACCATCAAAGCCTGCCGCAGGGACATCGAGGTTTGGAAGTGTTCTTGCACTCCCCACGCAGAAGCATCCACTTTGCAGACTTGACGGAACCGTTCATGGTGTCCTTCAAATCCCAGCCCCTCCACCAGCAAGTACTGCAAACACCAGTTGGCGGTGCGAGGGCCAGGAAGCACCCAACTCACTTCGACTTCTTTGCAGCGGCCAATGGCATCTTTCAGCGGTGCCTCCGGCACTCCCATGCCATTCTTGATCACCTCCAGGATGCGACTATCACACCTCGCAGGCCTGTTGTTGAACGCCAGCAGGTCGCCACCGTCGACACATTCCACAAAGACCGACTCATTGTTGGCCGTGACATAGACCTGCTTCGAGCCTTTCACCATTGCCGCTGCCACGCCACCGACTTCTTGTCCATAGAGAAAGCCACCTGCCGTCTCCGCAGCCAACCACTTCAACTGCCCAGCCACATGAGGCGCCGCAGGGACGCCAGCAACCAAAGCCACAGCCCCTTGACCAGGAGCAGCGGCACCAACTGGTGCCACGGGCGCAACTGCACCCTGAGCTCTCTCGGCCTGTGCAATTCGCAAGGCCTCAGCACGGATTGCTCCCATGTCCGCTGCCCCCCATACCGGAAGCGCAAACACTTCAGCCGCATTGACACCGGCTGGCACAGCTCCTCGTCGACTACGAACTCGAATCGATCGCAGGTCTTCATTGAGTATCGATAACTGCTCCACAAAGATGTCCCGTGTTGGGGTAACCACTACATATTCTTCATCTCGAACCCATTCCAGTGCTAACCGCTCATGCCATAACCGGGGTCCACCAACATCATACTCCAGAAGGATGTACTTCCCTACCAAAGCCATGACGCCGAAGTCGGATCTCGGCAAGTTGCCGAGCAGCCAGCTCTTCGGTGCGTTGGAGAGGGCTCAATGGAGCCGCTTCCGCAGTGGTCTCTGCTCTTCCCCGCCAAAGCTGACGGACCAAGAATCCAGCTATCACAACCAGTACAACTAAGAGGACTATCTCAACCTTTTGCAAAAGCTGGTACCCCTCAAATTGCCCTAGTCGTCCTAGCCCAACCTTTTTGTCAACAGGCTCCTCCTCCGATGCTGCCAGAGGCCCCAATGCCGAAGGATCACCGCTGCCGCCAGAAGGGCTCTGCCGGAGTTTCCCGCCTGGAGTAGCGGATCGCAGCTCTGCCAATTCTCCCTGGAGTTCGCTAAGTTGCACCCGCAGTTGTCGATCTTCCAAATGCAGCAGAAAGCAACCAGTGAGCCCCAGTATCCCAGCGAGGTGTCCCGTTATCAACCAAGTCCAATGGCTGCGAACACCGATACCCATTCCGGCGGGGGACCCTTAAGAAGCTTGAGAACATAGGGATTGGCGGCCACACTCCACTGATGACTTCCTCCAAACATGTGTGAACACCCCAATATACACTCAATGTCAACTACAATCAATGTGGCGCCCCTCTCTAAGGAAAACCTGGGTCTGGGCATCTCCCTCCACTGGCCACGCCGCGCCAGAGACAGCGCCAACAGCGTCCGTCGCACTCGGTCCCAACTTTTTTCGCCGCTCAGGAGGCCCCATGCCATGGCGAACGTGCGAGGTCCCGGTGCCGTGTGGCTGGGACTGACCGCTTCGGTCGTCGCTAGTAGCGGTTCTTTCCAGCTGTTGGTGAGGTTGTGATGCTGTAAGACTGTAAGATTGCCGTGGGCACATGGAATGTCCTGGAATTTCGGGGTATATGGTGGTTTCTCAAAATAGGGAACCCCCAACAAAATTGATTCATTGCAAATAAATCACTACTATTGGGTGATTTCGGGGTACCCCTATCCTAAGAAACCACCATATATGTCCCACTCCATCTTGCAGAGCCCCTACCGGAGTCAGTCTGGTGCTGGCATCTCATTTCTGTGGATCGTTTTTTTATTGCTGGTGGGTCCTTGGAAATCTCTTGCTAGGCCAGGAGGACGTGAACCCCAACTCTCTTCCCACAAGCCACGCTGTTGCATTTGCTTCTTCAACCCCTCCTTCAGTACCAAGAGTTCTTGAGCATTGTTTCCCCTTGTTTGATCTCATGGCCCATAATTCAGCCACGATTGTAGGCATTGCTGTGGCTCCTATTCATTAATCATGACAGGTACCGGAATTAGACCAGCGAACCTCTAGATGCGCCACCGCCACGCGATGGCGGCTTAAAAGGACTGCATTGAGAAAATGGCACGTGAGCTGGGCATCTTTGATGGTGGATTTGCAGAAACAGCATGCCAACCGGCGTCGTCTTTCAATTAAATCAGTGAATGTAATATTTTGATAATCCAAAACTGGGATCACACAGAACCTGCATGCTCCTCCAACCTTACATTATTTGATATACATCTCATTGCTGTGGACGCGGTAGAGCCAACAATCAGCCGAAGACAGTCACTGAGTGAACCTGCGAAAGGCAGCAACATCTCTTGGGATCTCTCGAGCAGTCCTTCTAAGCCGCACCCCTTTCGTTCAGCGGCTCGGTGTCGCAACGGTTGACGCTTGTGACTCCATAGGTTGAAACTGCGAAGGAGGAGCCCGGGTTTGTGGTACAGCCGTGGCCTGCTTAGCCCTTGAATCATGGGCAGCTGTCCCCAATGTCTAGGTAAAAATGTCTCAGTGGTGCACATCAACCATACTGCTTTCCATCACCCTACTGTTGCAACCATTCCATATACTTGTTGCGATCGCCATCTCAACAGCTAGACCATGTCCTTCCATTGTGTCTCGAGTCTGACTCCTACTCTGCATCCTGAATCAACTTGGATGCAACTTGGTCTGTAGAACTTGGGTGTCATCCTATCTTCGCAACTTGGATAACCAACTGAAGCACGCCGTTCATCATGCGCCAACCGCGCACTGCCTCAGAGATCATCCATGTCTTCCTGTCTCGAGGCATCGTACTGCGGAATGAGGCCTGGAACCTGCATCCTGGCAGAGGTGTGGTTGATATGGCGTTTGCAATGGGTTAAAATGGGGTTGTATGGCTAATACATGCTTAAACACCAAGTTCATGACAGGTGAGTGATTGG
>VSDK01015465.1:217670-229003 GCA_009767595.1 Symbiodinium kawagutii
AGCGTCGAGTCTTGCAGGCCAGCACTAACTTGCGACAAATTTGGCACAGCTGAAAGAAGGGATTTTTGATGCTATTCTACCATACGACCGATTCACCAAGCAACCAACCAAGCAACCAAGCAACCAAGCAACCAAGCAACCAAGCAACCAAGCAACCAACCAACCAACCAACCAACCAACCAGCCAACCAACCAACCAACCAACCAACCAACCACGCTTGCAAACTCAACGATTACTCCGCCAGGTTGCAGTTCAACACGAAGATCTCCACCTGACTTTGATTCCTCGGCGGATCTGCTGAACTGAGTCACCCAACCGTTGGCACAGCAAATGATGGGACATGTTTCCACCAGTTGAAATGACCAGGTGATTGAATGTTTTTCATGGTCCAAAAATTCAGTTGCTTCTAGGCGTTCCCTTCAATCTGAGGAAGCTGCCATTTGGGGTGATAGATTCGTCAAGTCAATTTCCAAAGTTCTTTGTCTGCGCCTTTGATTCTTGACCTTCCCTAGCGGATAACCGAACCGGAACAGTTCAGCAACCCTTACCTCAAGTCTCTCAGCAAGTGTCCCCATGACAATTGAAACTTGGAACCAACATGGCTGCACCTTGCAATGCTTCCCCCGCTCAGCTCATCCCAGTGACAGGGTCGGGAAGGATTTCCCAATGAGGTTAAAGAGAAACTCCATAACCTGCAGAGTTGTGGAACACCGGGTGCAAGTGCATTCGTCCGCTGGGTGGCTTCAACATATAGCTTTGTCGTTGTCATACCATTGGAACAGAACTTAGGTCCAAAGATCGGTTGGATATTGATGGATCGTGGTTCATGCCAAGCACGTCTAAAAAGCTCCACCAACAATCTTCAAACACATTCGCGCCGGCATTTCAGAACACCGGCATTTCAGAACACCTGCTGCACTGCTGCACCAAGGAATACAACTCCACCTGGTCTATGCATGCAAGTATTCCTTTAGCTCGATGCCGCCCTCTGCCTAGCTTCGGCTGCATCCCTACTATGGCAAGGGTCTCAGTGATGGACCAACATGTCCAGCTGAAACTATTGCACGATCAGCAGCAGCAGCATGGATCCTCCCGGTTACATCCGCGTCACCAGTGCTTCCCTGCAATTATGTGAGAGAGATAGGAGAGGCGTAGTTGTACTTCCACCCTTTCCTTATCATTTAATTTTAGATTCTAGGGATCTATCATGACTAGAGTAATATTCCAGTGATATACATCGAGGCACAAGATCCACATACATGCAATCACATCTCTGTCTATGAACTATAGTCATATGCAAAGAAGCACGTATGGATCTATGGAAGAATATGCATGAACACATGGACATGCACATATGCATGTACCCCAAATATCATTGAAACAAATCCGGATTAGTTCCATCAACGCCTCCCCCCTCCATCCCCCCCTCCATCCCCCCCTCCATCCCTTGATTCACCTGTCCTTCCCCCACCCCGGCCCCAACCGCAGCCCCCACAGCCACCTGTTTCTTGGGCGCCGCTTCGGCCAGCGTTCCGTTCTCCACGGCCACAACGAGCTGCAGGAGGATGTGCTGCCTCAAGGGGCACCCATTGTGCTCCAGGGGGGTTGGGGAAGGGATGCGAATGGTTTGCTGGCATGTTCTACCAGCATAGTTTGCTGGCATGGCTTATTGATCACTTCTGCTGGGGTTCTTTTGCTCCAAATCATTTCTTGAGCTTGGTCATGGGTTCATGAATGGGTTTTATTGATGGGTTTGTTCCTGGTCTACTTTTTGGAGAAAGAAAAACCTATCTCCCTTTTCTGGTTGGATTGCTTGTTAGCTGGTTGATTTTATATGATTTTCCTGAGCTTAAAAACCACCATGGCATCAGGACGGTCCCGTTGGAAACCCAATCTACGGTGGTTGGGAAGCTCAATCCGAGTCTTTCTTGGAATTTTCCATCCATTCTTCCAAGTGGCTGCCATTGACACGGTCACAGGACCCATATGAGCGGCAAAATGGTGGCTCACGAAGATTGGACTACGTCCAATCAAAATGTTGATGTTAAAACTGTTAAAGTTATGTTGTGAGCGATCTGTAACAGGAAAGGCACGTGAAATAAGTCAACAAATGGGATGTCCAATCAGGGATTTGGACATATCCGGAGGCTTCTGCCGGCACTAAGAAAGGCTGAAAAACACGAATCAAGCACGGCTCGGGATCAATTGAACTTCTTGGGAAACAATTTGGAACTGCTACGGAAGGTACTGCAACTTGAAGCCACTCTTGTGCGACGTGTCAGTGAGGACGCATAGCACATCCTGGCGCATCGTGATGTAAATTTGCTAGCAAAACTCAAGGCGATGGCTTTCATCAAAGACAGTTTTTGAAAGAAACATCTGACCCAATGCGTCTTGCAGACTCCCTTGCAGGCTCCTGCAAGATCAGGAAGTAGTACTGCTTGAAGAATGCGGTGTTCATGGTGCTGGGCCCACTCAGCAGTTTCTGAAGGAATTCCGACAGCACCTGCAAGCCACTGTCTGCCACCTGGCGCGGAGCTGGAAGTTTCATTGGTTTCGTTGCTGTGGACCATGCCCGGCATGACCTGCCATTCTACGAAAAAGTTATGTATGCTGTGTTACCTGGTGTGGCCTTGTTGGTCTCTGAACCTGAACCAAGCACTCTCTCAAACACGCATTTGCCAAACCGTTTGCCACACCATTCTTTGGGTATGCACTTCCTTTTTGTTCTAAGCATGTGCTGATATCTCACATGCGTAAGCTGAGAATTTGCTTGACCCTCCACTTTCACCCCTAGAGAACCCTTGTGGAAAGGGAAATGCTGCAGACCTGCAACTTCGGGAAACACCCATGACACACATCCCTCAAGTGCGTAAGGATACCAGCAGCAGCTCGTATATTTCAGATCCTTCTCTACCCGCATGCACCTGGAGGAAACTGCATGGGCCAACCCGGAAACTTCGCTAAGCTGCTCCGGCTGGGCACCCTGAAACCAACCACCCCAGGCACCCCACGGCCTGAGGCTGCTCGTGCTTCATGGCCCAGATCAACGAGTCCACGTAGAGCTTCACCTGGCGGGTCATCAACCATGATCCCTGCTACGAAGCAGGCGGCCCGGCTACCCCGGTAGATCCTGGGTGCCCAAAGAACTCCGGTGCTTCAATGCCGAGATAAATAGATGGATAGGTAGATAGATATATAGATAGATAGATGGCAGACACGTAGAGAGAGAGAAAGGAGAGAGGGGAGAGGAGAGAGAGAGTGGGGAAGAAATTGGGTAGATATACTCTATGCTTTTTGCATGTGCGACGAAGATTAAAAAATTATCAGATATGCGTATTCAAAATGATGTTGAAATGAATAAGTACAAACGATTCAGTGTATACATATATGTGCGTGTGTGCCTGAGTATGAAAACGCGCATGCCATGCATGTATGTATCTCTGCATCCATGTGTGCATCCTTGCGCATGTACGTCTTTATGCATGGATGGCTGGAGGGATGGCAGTAAGTCTGCAGAAACGGTTCTGCCAATGAAACCATTTGAGTATTTGAGTGCTGGTGTCTCCCCATGGTTGATCCGCGATTTCCGATCTTTCAGGCCTGATGCTCACTCAGCGCTGGTTGGTTTGCATGGCTTCTCATTACCATATTTGCCACCATGACAATGAAGTTTCTAATTCCATCACGTCCAATCATCCCAAGGCATCCCATTTGGCGGGCTAATGCGAATAACTCAGTGGGGAGAAAAACTCCCACAACAGTTTGATCACTCATCCCCCATTGCGAACCACCTGTAAATTGAAAATTGCATGACCACCAATCGCTGTCGTTAACGAACCCCCCCACAAGCCTGTCTGAAAGCCAGTCAACTTAACAAAACCGCTTAAAAGTGCTACGCACCACGTCAGCAGGAGGTCATCACTGCTTTATTGGAGTTCGAGACAAGCAGCGCTCTTTGTGGGGCAAATCAGCGGGTAAACCAAGAGACGCAGCAGTCAGTTGTAGTTGGGCATTTTTACACCAACTCTGTGAACAAATCCCTGCGCTAAATCAGCATGTCCCCGCGCCAATTGCACGCGCCTGAGCTTCAGGCAAGTAGAACAAAGCCTCTCAAAGGCGGCCGTAGAAGTCGTGGCATCCATTGCCATGGACCCCCACATGGTGGATTTCCCAACTGTTTTGGCCAATTTTGGGATGGCTTAGTGGCATGATATCACCACAAAGACTTTAGTTGCTGGCTATGCAACACTACCAGTTCATCAGATTCCAAAGGTTTTGCACTTGGTAAAATCACATCACAGCTCATGGATGTTGGAACCATGAGCTGATGATTGCCGGCGTTTCCGGGAACAAAGACCCCCTGGACCCCGGCCTCAAAACTCACTCACTGGCAACTGGTCGCAACTAGTGCCAGCAACCCTGATGAACCAGTTCTCAGAAGGACCCAACCGCGCAGATCCCAACCGGTGCCCCGCTCAGCATGGATCCGCCGAAAGCCACGCCTGGAAGCAGTGCGCATTGATGGCCTTCAGAAGGTCATAGAGCTTCACCCTGGCGGCGAACATGGTAGACATGGGCGGGCCATGAAACCGAAGATCCAAGCGGCATCAATTGTCTCAGGCAACATTCATCATCATCATCACCACCACCACCACCATCATCACCACCACCACCACCACCACCATCATCATCATCATCATCATCATCATCATCATCACCATCACCATCCAAGACACATGTCCTTACCATCCCAAAACGAGGTGATCACCCCGCTCAGCTGGAATCAGCTGGATAAATAGCTACCCCGAAAGGTAAGATTCGACCATATCCCATGACCACAATGTAATCATGTTGGCTGGCAAAAGCACCACCATCTTTCTGCTCTACCCAGCCTTTGGACAGTCCCATGTTGCAAACCAACGTTTTTCATGTCATCTGTAGGCATGCATGGCTATGTAAATCATGTGAACCCGCCTTTTTTGTTGTTGTCAAATGTTTGCTCTCAGCCCTAAACTGGTTCATCCGGACCAACTGCTGCAGTCATAGGACACCACCCCGCAGGAGATTCAGCAACCAGCCATTCAAGAAGGGTTCCATTGGGTCGAACTACATCTCCCCAACCGCAGGCCAACAAGCAGGCTGGACACAGCTGGACTGCTCAGAAATTGGCCAACCCGCCCCCACAACAACCCCAACTCCTGTGATCGGGATAGCTCTGGAAGTCGCCCTTGATCATGTCCTTGACTTGGCAGATTGGCACACGACTATCTATCTGTTTATCGAAAGATCATTTATCCATCCATGCCCTGGGCGTCCTGACAGCGCTAGCCATAGGTTGCTGTTCAGAAAGTCAGAAGTTGTTTTTGTTGTTATATGTTTTCTTATCCCTTGTTGATGAAACTAATGCCAATTGATTCCAAACACTTGTGAATGCGTACATGAGCTGCTTGTTTATGCATACATAGGCCGGGTCAACTACACACAGAACCGAAAAATACGGTGCCAAATAGAGCATTTCCCTTGTCATGTTGGCACTGCTGATGCTCACACATCGGATCGGTATGAAGTAAGAAGCCCATCTCAAACCAAAAGGGCACTGCAGAACACCCCTGAACACTACCTATATAAATCTACCTAAAGTGTATTTGTTTGTCGGGGCGACCAACGGCTTGTCCTCCATAGCTTGTGGTCCATGGAGCTCAGATATAATGCTGCTATCAACAACCATGTTGAGTTTACACTAGTCGCGTCGGTGCATGGGGTTGGGTACCATCTCTTTCCAAGAATCGCAGGTACATTCCAGGACCATCTCGAAGATCTTCCCCACCTGAACTTCCAATCTGCTACAGCAAATTGGTCACACCAGCACCGAAAACAGGAACTGCACTACATTTTCTCAAGAAAAAACCATCCATCACGGCTACTGATGCAGTTTGCATTCGGTCTATAGTCCTACCAAGATCGCGAACAGAATGAACTGCTATACTTCTACTTCTTTCCCTTCACGAGTCTCCATATGATTTTTGGGTGATGATTCCTTGACACGTCTCAGTCACAGATGATTCCAGTGGTGCAGTGGCGCTGCCATCTGCAGAGCCTCCTGGGAGATGGAGTCGCTGATGCGCGCGGCCAGCACTGCTAGGAGGTCCAGCACTTCGGCATCGCGCGCCTGTGGGATGTTGCTGCGATAATCCGCCAGCACAGGCTCCTGGAGCGGCACCAAGTCAACCACCAAGCACAAGAAGACAAGGAGAGAGAAGAAAGAGTAAAATGTTGTCTATGTTTTCTCTTATGCTAGAGATAGAGAATATACATATAGGGGCTCTAGAATATAGAGAAGAGATTTAAAGAAGAGAGAGCTTAGAACGTATAAAGACTAAGAGAAAGAGAGCTTCAATCCAAGAGCAGGATCCACTGTCCAAAGACTCTCCAAGCGCTCCAGCAGCGGCGGCACGAAGCGCTGCGCGATCTGCTCGGGGGTGACCTTCAACTCCGCGGTGCCCTCGGGCTTCGCGGCGTCCAAAAAGGACCGCACCAAGCGCAGCGTGTCGCGCTTCACGTTGCGCAGCAGCCGCACGTGGGAGAAGTTCATCACCTGCCAAATGGAGGGATTCATAGGGGTTGAAATATAGGGATTTTATGGGGGTTATGTAGGGATTTCATAGGGGTTTTAGGGCTGTCATAGGGTCATAAGGTGGCTATAGGGATTTACTAGGGTTTTTAGGGTTGTCTAAGTTGTCATAGATGAAAAGTGATCAAAATATTTTCCTATTGATCGGGTTTTGATGGATGATGACGATGATCACATATTTTAATAGATCAACATACTTCATCTTTTGATAGGGTTTTCTATCGCGAGGATTGATGATTCGTCCAGCTTACGGATTCTGCTGCCCCGAATTGATCCAATGATGTTGTTCCGACCAGGTGAGGGACCAATCAACCCTTGGAATTTGGATACTTGCGGATGCCAACTTTCATGGACAGGTTCCTCAGCAGGGGGTGACCATATATCATCAAATATCATCAAGATTGAAGCGGTCTTGAGCATGTTGCCATTAAGGTCCGCTGCGCCCAATCCGAGGGCGGACTGTGTCCCTGATGCTGCTTGTATGCCATCTACCACCAGCATTGACATTTTCAAAAATATCGGGCCTAGCTTTCTCCTGGCAGAGCTTGTTTGCTGGTTGAAGTTCCTGCCCTTTTGAGCTGGGCATGAGTTTGCATCATGATTCAGGGTACCCCGGCAGTTGAAAAGCTTGTTTTCCCTGGATTTTTGCAGAAAAAAAAACTCAACTGGACAGGCCTGTCCAATTCCAGGTTTGAGAACTTTAATTGGATTGGGGTGGGAACAGGATCCCAATCACTACTTGGTGTTCCAACCTTGGTTCAAACCTCCTTTCTTTCTGGGCTTTGATTCAAAGGTCCCATTGCTTAGAATGCCACCCAATAGGAAAAATCCAAGAAAGGTAGTTGTTACCCCTTGGTGCCAACACATCAACCGCTTACTGTTTGACCGCCCCAGCTGCCTGAACTCCTTGTTGCGCGGTGCTCATGGAGATGAAATCGCTACAGACCTTGTAGATCTTCAGCATATCACCTGGGCAGCGGGTCCCGGACATTTGGGATACAGCGCTGTATTTGAAGCTGGAGCTGAAGGGAACAGGCGCCCACCAAGGCTGCCGAGGCACAGTAAATGTTGGCCAGTTGCCCGTGCATAGCGGTACCCACAGCCACCACCATCCGCTCGTTCACCCGCAAAATCAAACTGATCTCACGGAGCACCTGGTGATTCTGCACGAAGTGTTCCAGGGAGCCCGTGGTGGATAAGCCCTGCAGGATGCTGGTCCACTTTTCATTGAACAAGGCCAGGTTCATGGAAATCAGCCGGCCCTTTGCATCCACGTGCGCGGCGCTGATCATGTGCCTGAGCCGAACTGGGCTCAGTACTCTTAGCTTTTCTGGCAGAAAGAAAGCTACAGCTACAGCCTCACTGTTCCCAACACCACCTGCCCCCAAAGTCGACACCCTTTGAAACCCCAAAGCTCGGATTTCCCGTGATCAACAAACGAGGGAAAGCTGCACAGCAGCGCGGCCAAGGTGCCCCACAGCCTCAAAGAAGGTGCAGATCTGCAGATGTTCCAACTCAGAGATGTCCTGAGCGATGTGGCCCGGCATGGTCTCAATGAAGGGCGCGGGCTCCTGGGACTGTTGCACCACGAACTTCTTCTTACCTGGGCAGATCCCGTTGCGTCGCAAATCAAACTATGGACCCTGTGGACGGGTTTGTTCTACTGGTTGGTCATCTCGAGTTCCACCTTCCCACCAGTCTCCAAACTCACCCAAGAAAGGTTCTGGCAGTCAACCTTTCGTTAAAACAGTGTTGCTGTGGTGGCCATGTGGCCAGATCCAAGTGCCAGCTAGATCCATGAACCTCGTGATCGGAGCGCTGTAGCATGCCGAGTTGCATTTTTGGCAGATCCTCAGGAAGGTGTCAACGGCCATTTGCTGCACACCAGGGAAGGTCTCGTGCATAAATTCGAAGAGTTTGAAAATCACCGTCTTCAGGAACTTCCAATGAGCTTCTGAGCGACAGCGAGTGGGTTCGCTGCAGGCCGACCCTTCACGCAGCACAGGGGATCCATCTTAACTGATGGATTTACCGATTACAACTTCCCAGGCATTGGAGCTTCATGTTTTCTCTACTTCCCTGACCTACCTGACCTACACTTGACTGGCTTTGCGGCTTCGGCTTGCGATGTCACAATTAGTATTTGGGCAGCTTCCATCGCTGAACCTCCTTCACACAATATTCCTGAACGGTAGGGCTTAAGGAAGATACCAGAAACCACCTCCACCAAGGTTCCAAACTTCACAACTAGACAAGCCAAGAGGCTGAGGAATCGCGGATACTGACCAACCACGTACATGATGTTGCCTTGCCACAACTCAGGCTTGGCCATCAGTGCGAGCAGTGCCGTTGATAGAACCATATAGAACAGGATTCGGGCCCAGGAACCTTCTTACTTTCCTTTTTGACGTGTGTTTTTGATCCCAGGTGGAGATGTCACGCTGTAGCTGCGATGCGCACAGCTCCGATTTTGGGAGGGGCGAAGTGAGAGTATCCCAAACACAGTCCCGAGTATGAACTGATCAAGGTAAGGGGTTGTAACAACAGAGGAGTTCGAAGGGCTATGGCCTTGCCAGTTGGAAAAGATGGCGATGTCTATCCCATCCCTCCTAAACAGCTCACTCATGTGTAGCCAAGGAGCTGGCCACCGCGGCCTTGTTCTCTTTGCCTTTCTTCAAGTCACAAAGCTTCAACAAATCTCTGATCACCGAGACGACAAACTTCTTCTCTTCGGACTCCTCACGCAGCGAAGTCTAGGAAGTGCTTCTCAATGAGATGCGATTTGATACACTCTGTGCATAATGTGTTCGCATATATAGCGGTGTTTTCTTCCCAGCTCTAACTGAAAGAACCAATGTCACTTTGAAGGCCAGTCTCCAGATATCAGGGTGGCATGCCCCACTTCTCTTGTTGACAAGCGTGATTGCCCACGTGACCGCGGATCCAAATGACCACTCCCCACATGGTGGAAATGACCTGCCCCGCCTGCATGGCACCGCTAATGGAGCCAATGGCCCAACATAAATGGTTCAACCTCGGCAGCGGCGCATCCTACGAGGGCTTGCCATGGCAGGGCATCCCCCATCGTCGGCGTGATGGCTTCCAGTAATCCAGCATTTTTGGGGGTATCTCCCTGGCAATGGGCGGCATCACAGCAGCTGAAGCAACCCGACAACCAGGCAACCCACCTGCCACTGGTTGGCCAACACCGACACCACCAGGATTGGAATTGCTGACAAGCCACCCCGCACTTAGAGAGATGTTTTCAATCACTTTTTACGTTCCCATAGCCTTCCCGGGCTACCACACTAGCACGCACCCCTCAACGAACACTGAAGGTTACCATGGACATGTTCCATCCATGGCCAGTGGCATGGTAGGACACCACCGCTCCAAGGTGTCCTTGCGCTCCAAGCACTCGTGCGCCACACGCTGCAGCACCAAATTCTCCATGTGCTCCGGGTCCAGGTGGGTGAGGTAGATCAACGCCTGGCAGTTCCAAGGCCAACCTGAAGGAAGCGCTTCAGTACACCAGAACGATGGGTGGTCACTGAGGTCGGTAGATCACCGCTCATGGCAATCCTCGGGGGGGGTTGAATACCATTGACCTGGTGGCCTGGAACGAAGGGAAGGTTCCATCTCGTGGCTCCAATGGGTTGCCACCGAACGCCGTTAGCATTGAATGATTCTGGTGAACGTACCGACAAGCATGGTTCTAAAAAGTTGCCCACACATACTCCCACCATCGTCATGGATCCCGGAAAAGCATGGATAACCATTTTGGTATTGGCCATTTATGTTCATTGACATCATGACTATTGATACCAGAATTGAATCAAGTCATCGCATGCCATTAACCCGTTGCATACCAGTCCTTTTAATCTAGTACTGTTGCTGGTTCATGACTCTTCATTCTCATTCTCTACAATTTTGGCTCATCATTTGTGATGCATACCACCGGTACTGTAAACCACTACTGGTCAATAAACCGTCAATTTCTGGCTAATGAGCATGGTTATGGACCATATTGCTATGGTTACTTTCGATATCTCATTAGCAAACAACCATCCTTGGAGCCACACTTAGCCAACGATCATGGTCCGCACGCCAAGACTTTCGGTCACCTCGCGCATCATTTTGTACAATGCGAGCCTGAGCACGGCCAACTACAGCCCTGAACCCACCAGAGATCAGTTCGTTTCAGTTGACGACTACCCTTTTCAGAAGGAAACGGACCAAGAAACAAACGTTCGAATCACTCTGGCAGCTGCCAGTTTTGATGGTTAATGGCTGCTAGACCGCTGGAATGCTTTGGGCACAACTGCGCAAATAGCGCAGGAGAATCAAAAACCTCACCACGAAAGAGGTTTGCCCAGGTTGCACCCCAGGCTTGGAAGATTGCTGGCGACTAGTAAGTTTATGAAGGCACCGTTGGCTTGGTGTGCCACAAAAGAAGCAGCAGCAGCAGCAGCAGCAGCAGCAGCAGCAATCATCATCATCATCATCATCATCATCATCATCATCATCATCATCATCATCATCATCATCATCATCATCATCATCATCAATCATCAATCATCAATCATCAATCATCAATCATTCAATCATCAATCATCAATCATCAATCATCAATCATCAATCATCAATCATCAATCATCAATCATCATCATCATCATCATCATCATCATCATCAATATCC
>VSDK01015465.1:229489-246411 GCA_009767595.1 Symbiodinium kawagutii
CATCATCATCAATCAATCATCATCAATCATTATCATCATCATCAATCATCATCATCAATCATCATCATTCATTCATCATCAATCAATCAGCATCAATCATCATCATTCATTCATCATCAATCAATCAGCATCAATCATCATCATTCATTCATCATCAATCAATCAGCATCAATCATCATCATTCATTCATCATCAATCAATCAGCATCAATCATCATCATTCATTCATCATCAATCAATCAGCATCAATCATCATCATTCATTCATCATCAATCAATCAGCATCAATCATCATCATTCATTCATCATCAATCAATCAGCATCAATCATCATCATCATCATCATCAATCATCTTCATCATCATCATCAATCATCATCATCAATCATCATCATCATCACCATCATCATCATCAATCATCATCATCATCATCATCAATCAATCAATCAATCAATCAATCAATCAATCAATCAATCAATCAATCAATCAATCAATCAATCAATCAATATCAATCAATCATCATCATTCATTCATCATCAATCAATCAGCATCAATCATCATCATCATCATCATCATCATCATCATCATCATCATCAATCATCATCATCATCACCATCATCATCATCATCATCAATCATCATCATCATCATCAATCATCATCATCATCATCAATCAATCAATCAATCAATCAATCGATCAATCGATCAATCAATCAATCAATCAATCGATCAATCAATCAATCAATCAATCAATCAATCAATCAATCAATCAATCAATCAATCAATCAATCAATCAATCAATCATCATCAATCATCAATCATCAATCATCATTCATCATCATCATCATCATCATCATCCTCATCATCATCATCATCATCATCATCATCATCAATCATCATCATCATCATCATCATCATCATTATCATCATCAATCAATCATCATCAATCAATCATCATCAATCATCATCAATCATCATCAAAAATCATCAATCATCATGAATCATCATCATCATCATCATCATCATCATCATCATCATCATCATCATCATCAATCATTATCATCATCATCAATCAATCATCATCAATCAATCATCAATCATCAATTATCATCATCATCATCATCATCATCATCATCATCATCATCATCATCAATCATCATCATCATCATCACCATCATCATCATCATCATTAATCATCATCATCATCATCATCATCATCATCATCATCAATCATCATCATCATCATCATCATCATCAATCAATCAATCAATCAATCAATCGATCGATCGATCGATCAATCAATCAATCAATCAATCAATCAATCATCATCAATCAATCAATCAATCAATCAATCAATCAATCAATCAATCAATCAATCAATCAATCATCATCAATCAATCAATCAATCAATCAATCAATCAATCAATCAATCAATCAATCAATCAATCATCATCAATCAATCATCATCATCATCATCCTCCTCCTCGTCGTCGTCGTCATCAGTCAATCAATTCAAATCAAACCAATTCAAATGAAATCAATTTAATTCAATTCAGTTCAATGCAATTCAATTCAATTCAAATCAAATCAAATCATCTGTTTCTAGTCGTGTTGCGTGACAACAGCTACTTAGTACATGCCATTCGCCGACATTGGCGCACATGCCATGCTGAAATCCCGACTCTATCAAGCCACTCATCGGTATCTTCCTCCTCCACCCGCACAATGTGCCCCTCCTGGTTGCGGGCTCTTGCACTCCAGGGTGATAGTCGTGATACCGGGATTGTGGCTACCATGGAAAGCTGATGCTAATTTTGGCTGTTTTTCCCACTGTGGCAAATACTTCTTCACAAATCATAAGAGTCGTTGTTGATGGTAGTTATATGTAGTTATTATGTAATTGGTCGTCATCGCCAAAATTGCAACTACAATTGGCAGGACCCACGCACAAAATTGCGATTTCATAGTGTCACCAGTTGGTTTGTTGGCTTTGGCTGATTTTTTGGAGTCAGCAACATTGATCCCCAGACCTCACCATGAACAGTGTCTACCGTGCTGATGGTGCTCACCCTCTCACCCTGAGCATTGACACGTGCCTTCTGCCAAGTTCAAGCATCATCCCATCCACCACCAACACCACACGTTTCACCCAGCACTGCCACCCTCTTAGTGGCGCTCCTCATTCTCTTTGATCGTGACTTCGGGTGGCTTCACCATCTTCGAAATCAAAACCTGGCGAACCTCCGCCAACAGCGGGGAATACAACTTCCTCGGTGGCTCGCTGCGGCTCACTGAGCAGGTCTTGACCCGACGCAGGGCCCTTGCCCTCTATGCATCAGGGTCCCTTCCGAATCGGCATGATACTGGACAACCAACCGCAACCAAGCTCACCAACCACCCAACCACCCAAGCACCCAAGCACCCCACCACCCAACCACCCCACTTCACCACTCCAAGCAAACTCCCCGCCCAATCACTGGCAAGGCTCAGCCGTTCGCGCTGCTGGTTGGCATCGGGCCGCCGTGCAAGGTTGCCGTCCATCAGCAGGGGTGAGGCGCCCATGGAACTGAAGGAGTGCTGCTGGTTCTCCAAATAGACACGTGCAGTGAACGTCTGCCAGAACCTGAGGCCAGGGCTGTGCAACCATGGGAAACTGCTAAGGAAAAATTGAACGGGCAAGAAACAAGCATCATCATTAGCCGGAAATCATTAATGGGTTCAATCAGAACATCCATGTTGTCACTTTCAACTATCAGCCATCATGTGACAATTCATGCAATAGTGACAGGGGTTGTGATCATCCCTAAATTGACAGCCAATCTGGAACATCAAACGGTCAGGCATTGAAGAGTAAGAGTCGCATCCTCTGGGAATTCCAGGTGCAGCAATGATGTTGGCGAAGTTTTTGTCCCCGGGTTCGTGAATTGAGAGGTCGGACTTTGATGGGATTTTTTTCTCTCTTAGAGCGTGCCCCTGAGTGCTAGGAAAGGTATAGCAAAGGAAGCGTGGTGTAAAACTACGAGCAAGCATCGCAAAGATGATTCGCGCTTGTCGTCCCGCAAATGCCAACCCAAGAGAAAAAATACAGGGGATGTGCAGCCGCAGTTCCAATCTTTCCACCCCCGTGTCAACACCTTTCCAGCGCTGGAGTACTACAAGCTCGAGCCCTTGTCGTTTCATCAATGGTCTAACCGTCTAACCACTTCATAAGCGACCAAACTCGTGGTTACCAATGACTGACGACATCATCGAAAATACCACATGATGGTTGAAGGGCTTAATCGACGCAATCATGATGAACCCCTGACCAGCGAGTACGTTGGGCTACCCTCATGCACAAAAATCTACTTGGTGGAAGGGTTATTTGTGCCAGGGTACCGTGGGGGTGCGAAGATCAAAAAGCACAACCCATTGATCATCTGCAAAACAATGTCAGAAAATTTGTGGCATATTCACTCGTGCATTCCTGAAGTCCACAAAGATTTGATGATAGTTTGCCATTTGCTGAGAAAAGGAAACCCAAATATCTCAACATTCACAGCCGAAAACGGATCTTGGCTGCCCATATGGCACTCAAGTTGTTATCCTGTTCAGCCATCTTGACCCAACATGGGCTTGCCACATGTTGCCACCCAGTTGCTCCACGCAGATCTTGAAGGTTTCTTCGTTGGGTCCCATGGAGATTCTCACAAGATACTTCAATGCAGGCATCATGTATCCTAAGCACAGCCAGGCTCCCATTCAAACTCCGGCTCTGTTTGCCCATGCCAAACGTATGTTGTGTCTGTACCCTTTTCCTGCATCCTACCTCCGCATTCGTTTGCTGCTGCGTTGTGCTTCAAACCCAGTATAACCCAGTATGCTCCTCACAACTGCCAAGAGGCTGCTTTGAGCCTCCATGGCGGCCATGTGGTGTTTCAGGAAGCCTGTGAGGAGTAGCGCCACCTGACAGCCATCCAACTGACTTCATGATGCAGTCCACACAAATTCTGACCGCCTCCAGGTCAAAAACCTCAGCGTCCTGGTCCCCCTTACATGCGGCTGACTCCCACAATACTAGCTGCTCCCAGCTGATCTCTGACAGAAAACTCAACCTTTGCCCTTCCCCTTTTCCGAAAGCCCTTGGGGTCCTTGGAGACACCGTTGGGTTGCAGCAGCGCCTGATTGTGGAAGACTTCCCAAAAAATCCGCTGAGGCCCTGCCAACTGCGAAGAGCTCTGGGGAATGTTCTCTGGCAGCTGCTGGATCTTCTCCACGACACCTCACCCAGGTGATCCCCTCCAGGCTTGATCTCCCTGGCCCCTTACCACAACTTGTTACCAGCCCTGGGACCCCTGAGACTTTCTGGGACCCCCTAACCACACCCTGCGACCTGGATCCCACCTTGGAAGCAACGAATCATCTGCGGCTGATACTGCTGAACTCCATCGTGCAAGCAAGCGATCTCCTCAGGACAGACTTCATGTGGTTCAGAGTGAAAGGAAACCAATCTATCCAAGTTCTGCCAAATTACCATATCTGTCGGCATCACCGTGGCAAAAGCAGCTTTTTGGTGCCTCACACTTTGCCACACATTTCCCTTCCGAGCATCGTTCAGGCACTTGGCGCACTCGATTCGATACTCCAGAGGATCCCAGAAGTGCAGCAGCAGCATCTGGATCAAATCTGTCTCGAAGATGAAGCCCAGAGCGATCCATTCCAAAAAGTTCGCTAAGGTGCCTGGTGCCCAGGAGAAACACATGTCATGGATGAGGTTCTCGGCCATTTAGCAGGGAAGTGTCGAGCATGCAATGGTCACCTTACATGGAGTTGGCAACTACTCAACCAAGCTAGAGATTCGCAAGGCCCGGAGCCCGGAGTATAGTGATCCCGTGTTGTAGGGTGGTGCTCCCGCAATGCCCACAATGCCATTTGAGAGACGCAGAAATGGAAAAGAGACTGCCACTCCAAACTACAGGACTACTCAGTGCAGCTGTATCCACTGCCATCTTTGATGAGTGGACCCCTCTGCTAACGCCGCGCCCAGTGACTCAAAGTAGTGGTGATCAGCGACGGCTTTACAGAGCCGGGGCTCTGCACGTGGCTGCGCAGAATGAAGTTGCACAGCTCCTCAAGCCATGGATGGCTATGGCAGTGGCAGATCCGAATGAATAAAACCCCTCCATACCTGGTGGTTCACCACCACCCGTGGTTCAGCCACTGGTGGTTTACTTGGATCCTCCATCAACAATAATAAGCAGCCAAGCCAACCAGCCAACGGAGTCACACAAGCAACGATCAAGTGACCGACTCACCGACCGGCTGCCGCCGATCCGATGGGTACAAGCAAGGACTAGTGGTGACGCATCAAGGATGTCAACCTATCCTTGACAAATGTGCATCGAGGATATCAAACATGTCAATGTACATCAAAGGATAGGTTTGTTACCTGACAGGAGTTCAGTCTTCCACTGCTTGTGATAAGCCTTTGTGCAGATGACCATCCCCTGTGACACTCATCAAAAACAAGATAGTGAATGGATGTGAATGGTGATATTTCTATCCCTGTCGTCGGTTTCGATATCCCGGTTGTACATTGCGCACGGTGCTCCATGTGGCAGCGGCTCTGGCTTGAGATTGATCTGCTATGACCTGGTACTGGTGGTCCTTCGAACACTGCATGTTGAGCCTGTTGTACGTGAGTGGACCTTTCACAAAGAATCATCGCATTACACTGATGAATGCCGGGCACGTGCCCAATGACACTGAAAACACTGAAGACACTGATGGCGCTAGTGATGATGACGCCCGGTATGACTCAGATTATCATTAGCGCCATTGGTTAGTGGCTTTTTTGAATTGCTTGTTGATGTTGCCAAGGTGCGTAGATCGCCGCGAACTGGGAATTCAAGGATTCCTTAAGCCTCAAGTAGGGAGAGCAGCATCAAACGCCTGAAGATGTAAATACCATGGTGCTTCCTCGCCGCCCTCCCCTTCATGGCTGGGTGCAAAACCACTTTCTATTTCGTAGACCCACTTTGCTACCACCAATCTCGACCCAAATTTCCCAAGCAATTCTCACAAGGAGGCAGCAACAATTCAGGAGGCAGTCGAAGGGGAATTCTCAAGGTCAAGCTCTAGACTGTACACCCGGGCACCTGGAAACTCTTGTGTCAGCGACCTGTCCCAAAACGGAGCATTTGGATCCACTGCTACCCCAAAAAATCTCTATGATCAACAACTCAGTAGGGAAAATATCGCAAGTTCTTGCTGTTGCCTATGGAGCCCATGGAACCAGGGATGGCTTCAGCTCTACCATGGGCACAGCACCCTCCAAATCTCAACACCGATCCACTCTATGCGCTCAGCCCGAGAGACTTCAAGACTTTCGTGGAGACCATGTGAGACTTTCCGAAGGTGAAGATTTCTTCACCTTGGCAGGATAAGGAGATTCTGATTGCCAGGGAGTGACCCACACTGCTAACAGCCCTGGCGCCGGTTAACGGTTTTGGGATCAGGCGCTCGGAATTGAACCTCTTGGGTCAACCTGAAGTCTTGGTTGCCACGAGCTCAGCTGTTGAGGAACCAAGTTTGAGCATATCAGGCAGCTTAGGTAACTTAGAGGTGAGGTTGTCACACACCTACCGCGCTTCTTTTCAGGGATAAGTTGGATGACTGCAACCTCTAGCCCGCCACACTGATGAGTGAAACGCTCCCCTAAAATGAACCTAAATCAAGTACGACTTTTTATCACAAGCAACCAGGACATACCGGGACCGTTTCATAACCGCTGCGTCATCCAAGGAGCTCAACATGTTGAGGATCCGCAGGTTGTTTTCGCAAAGCAACTGGTTGGCCTTGCACGACCCGCACAGGTCCGGAATGAAGTTCTCCCAGGCATGGGGCCATTCCTGGCGCTGCACCGGCACCTGCAATGACAACATTGCGGAGAACGGCCCATGCCACGCCCAGTCCCAGCGTCCCGCAACACCAGAGGCCAGATTTCCAGGAGTTTCCCCTCCCTTTGAATCATTGACTGGAAACTTTTCTGTCTTTGGGATGGCAACTGGTACATCGGCCCCTAGATCTATTGCTGGTTGGTAGAACGCCCCATCCACATCCTGGAATGGGCGCACGCCCCAACAGTGAATCTTGGTTGGCCCTCTGAAGTCTTTTCACTTCCGCTCCCTTAGTTCCCTTGGAAGGTCTCCTGCTTGACGATTTGCACCAAGGTCTCGTTGAGCTTGGTCAAAAAATGCTTCTGGCTGGTGGCGAAACCCTCATCAGAGCTGATCTTGATCACCAACTGTACCACATAATTCCTTGGTTGTAGCCAGGCTCAGCCCGCAAGCCCCAGAAGGCCATAAGATTTGCACATCCAGATAAGTTCATCAGATTCATCCGTTAGATTTTGCAAATCTTATGTTTTAGGTCTCCTAATCCCAAATTCCCAAATCCCAGGATTGTCTGCTTCAAGGATCTTGATGCCTGACTTCTGCGATTCCGGCAGCACCATCCACCGCGTGCAAATGACATTTTCCAGAACATTGAGAGCAAAAAATTTGGTATCTGGAGACGATGAAGTTGCCAAAATGGTGTCCACCGCAAACCAGGAGTCCGGATGAGTTTTCACCTACAGCACGGGAAGGGGAACGTCATCCAGACTTGACAAGCCCGTAACGTTAGGATGCCTGACTTGTGAAGTTCGGCAGGATAGCGAAGAGTCAATGGCCATTGATAAAGACAATGACAAACCCATGACTGTCATAGCTCCAGGACAAAAGGATTAACCAAACGAACAAGGACTGACAGGACTGAACCCCACACATCTCTACAAGAAATACTTCCCAAACACGCCACCCACGGCAAAGGCCACCTTGGTGAGTACCTCATGCGCAAGGTTTCTCTTCCCCTGATCTCCTGAGTACATCAGGGTCACCACGTGGTCCAGCATCTGCACCTGCAGCAAGTCGAATCTCTGCCGGCAATGGGACATCACCCCGCCGTGGGGGCAGTTGGGGCCATCCCATAGGCTCATCAAAAAATCATTATTTTTCAAAGCCTATTTAATATTTAAGGTTATATAAACATAAAACCATATACATAGACACACATACGCATACATACAAGGCCTATAGATGTCTTATGCCATGCTCCGCACCAAAACCAGTGTAGATTTGAGGCCGTCTTGGTGCAACCCTCCTCCCGTGCCTTGCTTTGGTCCCATGGCTCGCCGAAACCCAGCAGCAGGGCAGGATCAAACGGCAAGCCCGAAGGATCACATGGATAGCCAGCCAGTCCTCCCACCGCCATGGCACTGGCCGCTACCTGGGATGGCCAGGGTTGCACACCCCCATGCCATCCGCAGGCGCCAAGCCAAGGCTTTTCACAGAAATCAAACACGTCATTTTGGTGAAAAGTTTTGTCACTTTTGTCTTGTCTTGTTTCAAGTGCATCTCAGAAGTTTCAGTCGACTTCTGAAAAAAAAACTCCCGTGGCCACTCTGCGTCCGCCGCAAATCTACGTGAAGGGAACGGAACTGCCCCTGTAGAGAGCATAAATGTCCCTTCTGATCTGGCTGGACTGTTGAAAATTGGACCCCACAGTCGTGAACATGTAACCGTGTGAAGCTGTGACAATGACACTCCCAAACTGAAGCTGAAAAGCTGCAAGGCCACAACCTTCACATCATGCAAACTTAGAAATGACAAAATCACTGTTGCCCATGGCAATACAGGCCAACCCTCCTGCACGGAAACTAAAGGCCAAGGATACCAGCCTGGACCGCATGCATCCAAGCTCCAGTAGCAAATTAATACAAAATAGCATTTTGAAGTCCAGCTGGCAACTCCACCCACTGCGCACTAAAAAAAGCATCTAGAGAGGTCCATTCCACTAGGCCCCTTCGCCCAAACTGATCGGCTCTACTCTCGAAAGGTGCTTCCCGGATGGTCCTCTTTCATCATCTTTGCTTTCTTCGGCCCACGCGATTCCCTCCGGTCCCAAAAGCCAGCACTTCTACTGGTACAGGCACTGAGGAACCACCGGCCATGCCCAGCCCTAAGATTTCACCCAAGTTGCTGGGCCAGCATCCAGCCATTCTGCACCTCGAGCCAGGCCGCAGTGATGGCGAACATACTGGTCCTCGGCTGCCCAGCGCTTTCTTTCTGGTGAGCTGAGAGGCCAATCTTAGAACTCGGGGCCCCTAGTCCCGGGCATGGACTGCAAATCGGCCCGGAGGAAAAAAAAGACTGAGCCTCCTCATCATATAGTAGGTGATGGTGGATTTTCTATGGTCTTACATACGGGTTATCATTTGCCTATTGCTGACCTTTACAACCTTTTGGATGCCCCATTCAGCATAGCCCCACGGCGCCACCACATTGCAAATCAAAGGCTCAAGAAAGTCACGGGGCCTGACATGATGGAGAAGAACTTTGCCTCTTCTGCTACCAAGGAGTGGTCCTGGTGGGCAAGCTATGGCAGGCCATCTGAGAGCTCAAATGGAATGCATGATGAATGCAACGACAACTGGATCTCCGAAGGCAAGAACTTGATCTCTTAATTATGGGAATTTTATTCCCAGCAACTATTGTCACTGGCTGGAACCCTTTATTGAAGCAACAACTTGAGGAAAAGATCGAAAGAATGCATTCATATCATATCATATCCTTTTCATCCAGAGTCTCAAGGTTAGTAGATGTTTGCAATTTTTTTCTTGGTCCTGTCTTATTAGTCTGAGACATGACTGGGGACGGGGAAAAAAGTTAAAAACTCAGAACCAAACACATCCAAGCACCATGTAAACAGCCAGGAAAACGAAACAATGCCAGCCAACACCTAGGACAGGTCTAAACGCTGAACAGTTCAAAGAATCAAAACAAATTTAAACCAAAGTTGCAAATAAAAAGCAACAAGCGAAAACAAAAAAAGACGAATCCAAATTCAACATCGCGAGAATTGGAGGTAGCCCACGGAGTAGTGTGGAAAAAAAATGAAACCTACAGAGCCAGAGCGGGAAGCTGAGGAAACACGTGAGAACTCGAGAAGGGTCCCCAGGGCATGGCCACGGACCTTGGCCAGGGCCTTTTTGATGGCCTGTTGCTCTTCGTGAGAATGATGAGCCGCATGTGTGGCCTGCACACGTTCGCTCCGAGATACGGCACCAAACAAGGAGTTGTGCCAGACCCATCTTTAGGTTTCTCCACCTTGACCGGTTGCCATGTAAGATTGGTACCCTGTTCTTTAGTTTCACCCGCTGTGCCCCTTTCTGCTTAGAGTGATCTTCCAGAAAAGCCGAACATTGCGAGGAAACTGGCTTGGCGGACGTGTTTCCTGCCGCGTGTCTACGAGACCACCAGTGATGCGAACAATGCCGGATTTGGGATTGCCATCATTTGTCCATTATGTACCAAACATTGTTACTGCAACCCACCGGATGAGGATACTTAAGCATTTCCAACGGTTGTATGGTGACTAACTGTTGTCAATAAGCATGACCCATGATAGGCTCCAAGAATTTTGTCTGAAACAAATGGTTATCGTAAGTTACCATATCACGGATTCTAGCCAGTACCAAAAATTACTACAAAATATCAACTAATACTAAGCTGGTTTTCAGCCCAAAGCCATCCTTGTCTGACGTCCCAGCCTCTTCTACGGTATAGTTGTAGGCTGTTGGTCTGGGTGCCGCCAAGAAATGGGCGACTTCGTCCCGACTGATCCGGCCCTTCGGGGCCCAAGCCTCAGGTGAGGCAACAGATTTCAACAGGGTGAGGTGCGCCACCGGTGCACCGGCCAACCATCGGACCTCTGGGTTGGCCCAATGGGAACACCACAGGCATAACAACCGTGCCTCCGCTGTGGCTAGGAAATCATGGCCAGGCGTTGCACCGCTAGTGGCCTCACAGCCAGCGCATGAACGATGATGTTGGCATATTGCAACCCCCTGCCCCCCTGGTGTTGACAATCTTGGCATTTTCGGGATACCAAAGGTGGGGGTTGTGTTTTGTGCGAAGGATTGACCGTAACAATCCAAAGGATTGATGCTTCAGCAAATATAGGGAGTGTCACATGACCATACTGCTGCTGAGTAGGGATTCCCCGCAGAACTTTAAACTATATAGATCCGGCAAGACACCTCAGAATCTAACGGACCATTGCTGTGGTCTTCACCATGGCCCTCATGCTGAACCAGGAGAACGCTCAAGAAAAAATGGAGATTAAAGGTGGCTAGCAAATGCAGCTGATTGAGACCAGGAAAAACGGATTTGTTTTGACCAAATCCAGGCAAAGTTTTTACACAGCCAACGGAACGAAGGTAGGTCAAAATTTGATAGGCCAGTGACGGCAAAATGTCACTACCCTCAACTGGTCCCCCTTTTTGGGGTCTTTAAGCATGGTTCGACTCCCCAGCCGAGTTCCTTATCGGGATTCTCACTGGGCTTCTGGCTGCATGGAAAGCAGTGCGGCGTTGGCTGGCACCCTGAGACACTGGTGCGAGCAGATTTTAAAATGAACGGTCTCTTGGGACTTGGGACTGTTTGCAAATGATATACCCAGTATACAAATATACCCGCAAAATTGGCAGATCGCCCTATCTTAAACCCTTGCAAATTGCTAGTCTCATGATCAATGGACAACCCTCCTTACCAACACTGTTCGTAGGAGTTCAGTTGCATTGGCTGGTTGCACCACCTGGGGGTACGCTAGGTTCTGTGCATCCAAATGGATCCAATGGACTCCACAATCAACACCCAGAGATCTTGATTTTCAGGAAGGCAATTGCCTGCCAGAAATTAGGCCTGTCCAACACGCAAATGATGCGGGCCCCCCAACCACCCCAAAAATTTTCGAAAACATATGTTTCTTCATTTTGAGAAAGCGTCAAATTTTGGGCACATCAGTGACTGACAACCCTGTCGGAACTTTGCTCACCACAGGGCCCGCGCAGCAAGCGCATTGTTCAACACAGCCTGCGACTGCGCCATGCGGAAATCCAGAACGCATACCAATTCTATGAGGGCATGGAAATCGAACCTGCTCACAAAATGCCCATTGCCAATCGAATGTTCGTGTACTGTGCAAGCCACGGCATGGGCAACAACCCATAGTCTCCGAAATTTTCTGCCTCACTGCTCGAAGAATCCTCCGCGGAACATGCTGCTTGCTCCTTGCAGCATGCCAAGTGAAAGCGTCCAAGTGCAATCAAAATTGCCGCTCAATGTTCCAATCAAAACCTTGGACAAGTTCAGACCAAGTATATATAAGGATACACTTATTTTCAACTGTGGAAAAAATCAATTGTACCTGCTTGTGGTTTCCAGGCGGGCCCAACTATCGAACGTGCTGAACTGCAAGATTTGACGTTTTTGCGCTGTGCCTAGGGCATCGGTTCCACAATGAACAAATTTTAAAAACATCCGCATATGTGTTTGGACTCTAGCCATGGTTTTGGAAAATATCATGTTCATGTTCCACATAAATCTACGATTCAAATCCCGTCCTCCACACATTGGCCTCAGGAAAGTCAGCGAGAAAAGTCACATACCAGTTTTAACCAGGTTGACAATTCAAATGTCAAAACCAAGACCATCCAACATTTGTGATGTGGTGTAGTAAAAATTACAACCCCCAAAAAAAGAATTGGTTAATACGAATCCTGTGCATTGTAGAAACCAGCTCCGTTATTGAGGACTTCACCATGGTAAAATCCATCAAACTGACGTTGAATAATTTTCCGACGATCACCATCGCCAAGGATAATCTGTTCCGCCAAGAAGCGTAGGCGCATGATCCGATGACTTGCAAGCGGCGGAACATGAAACGATTTGAACCCTTCCGGCAACATATGCGAGAACAAAAACACATCAGTGGAAAATCGCAAACGGTGTGATGTTTGGGGTGATCACGAACGATAATTGGGAAAAACAAACAAAAATGGGACTTTGATAATGTTCGCGTGCTTGCATGTATGGAAAACGAACCAACTGTATCAATATGATAGGTTCACACATTAAAATCAAAATAATGTTTGCTTCTTAGTGCTAAACTTTTTTCTATGTTCGGGAAAAAGATTCAGTACAAGGGCCACCATCAACTCTTCAATATGAAATCAATGTTTTACCATAAAAAATTGGATTCCCTGACGCTTTAAAAAAAAATGAGTTACATTGAAAAATAGGGAATTAAAGGAAACAACTCTGGCAAACATACCCTTCATGTTACATCAAAATTCCGCACATATAAGTAGAACGTCCCAGCGGCTGATTTTTGATTAAGCATTAAATATGGTTTGATGGAAAAGTGAAGAACAATTTTTGCAAGCCAACCTTTCAAATTAAATGTGCAAACATGATTTAAACAAAAATTGAACCCTTCATCCACCACCCTAAGGCAAGAACACTAGCACAGCAAAACCCCCACATGTGGAAATTCAGAACACAAGATGCACTCAAAGCATCAGAATGGTCACACAAATTAACATTTTTTTTCGTCTCTCCAAAGCAGTTTCCTAGCGTAGACCTTACCATTGCGGAAGACCAATCCTGAATAACTCCACATGCACATCCCTAGTGACTAGCTGTGACAAACAATGATTTGAAAAAATTGTTGCAGCAAATGAAAAAACTGCGTCAGGGGAGCCTGCACCAAACACCGCGCCTGTCATACAAAAGAACAATCCCGACTTGGCACGCAGAGACGCCACACTGGTAGTCCACATTGGGTGGCACGATCACTATGAAGCAAAAGCGAACGCGCATCAAACAGCAGTTTGGTGAGGATTTTTCGCGCAATGTGTTCAATGTCAACATGCAACCGCTGAACCTTGTACCCGTCATACTGCCAACAAACAATCCGTCACATTTTTGATGGCTGCTTGGGTGTTGGCATGACAGGGGAAGGTTGGCATTGCCATCGCAAGGTTCCATGATGACATCCTTTGCGTCGGCCTGTTTGCCATGGCAGGCCCGCACGCAAACTTGCAAATGTTGCTATTTTCTTTCCATGATATTATTTTGGTATTGACCATACAACCACTAAGACCCGTGTTGGCGCCATAGCCGGCGGACATTTTTACACCCTACGTGCTGGATCGCCTAGGAACACGTTCGCATTTTGCAGTTCTTCGTGAACGGATCAACCAATCCGATATGCAAAATGCCCATAATATGTGTGACCGTTCCCGACGTCAGCCTGTATAAATGGGAGCGCTGATTCCATGTGGTTTTCCGTATCACCTCTGAGGTTTTGATGGCCATGCAATAAATGATTGGAGTTTGGATGCCCCAGTCGTGCGGTTTACGCTGGGTTCAACGTAGTACGACCACAAGTGACAGGAAGAAGTCGAAAAAAAAACAACCAAACGGTCGTCGGAAGCCATTGCGAGACGTGATGATGGTGCATCACTGTTTGCTCATGCCTCAGCCACGTGATTGGGCAACGCAACTCCTACAGAACCATGTCTGTACGGAAGGGCGTTTAAACAATGGAAACCCCAGCACCATGACCAAAGCGAACAAGAAAAAACAGCAAGAACCACAACAACAACGAAAAAACAACAACAACAACAACAACAACAACAACAACAACAACAACAACAACAACAACAACAACAACAACAACAACAACAACAACAACAACAACAACCACACGTAAAATAAGGGCGCTCTGCGGAGCAGATTGTGTGAGGCATACCAGGACACACAGCTTAGCTCCCAGCCAACATGTCCCAACCCGGAAGGGAGTTGAAAGCATCACGGAATGTCATTTTACTGTCGAAATTGCCGCTGAGTTGATGGTCGTCCTCCTCGGCCGTTCCGAATACACATCTGTGGGTACAACCGCGGTCGGCGATTACCGTCCCGGGTGGAAGCCGAAAAAAACCACGAACTGCAAATAGTTTGGGCGAACCTGCCCAAACACGGGCAAGTGCTGAACAAAAAACATTCAATTGCGTTGAAATTGACAATTTTAAATGTGGATTTTGTTGTCCCTCCAACGGTGCTGTTTGGTCTAGCGGTCCTTGCGCCTGCAAAATCAGGAAGCGTCAGAAACGATGGCGTAACGGGCCCGAAAGGGTTCGAATGGCAGAGTTTCGAATTTTCAACATGTGTGAAAAACCGTATGCAAAATGATTTACTCTGACTCGGACGTGCAGCAGCAGCACCACCAGCAGCACCACCAGCACCACCAGCAGCACCACCAGCACCAGCACCAGCGTCGGTGCCAGCACTAGCACCAGCGCCAGCGCCAGCGCCAGTCTTAGCACCAGCAGCACCAGCACCGGTACCACCACCAGCACCAGCAGCTGCAGCAACAGTATCGACAGCAACAACAGCAGCAACCGCAGCCAGCGCATGACGTCCCGAACGATTGTGGAGTAGACCATTGTGGAACCAGTGGATTGGAGTGCAACAACCGGCATATAAATGCTAAATGCGTTGCAGCGCTGGTTTTAACTCCGAGCAGTTGGAAGGTGAAACAAATTTTGCCAGAGTAAGGGTCGTCTATGTGTGTGTGTGCTCGTGAAAGTGCCCTCAACTTCGCGAACATTTGTGGATTTCAACTTTCAACAGACGGCAGGGTCAAACACTACCCACCATTCAATGTCATATTCGTCTATCGAAACAAAACATGCCCACTTTTGTCCTGGACGTTAATTTTTGTCTTACTTTTGTTCGCTTTGCGCATTGCCCGTGTTCTGAAAAGGAAAGAGGCCACCAGGCGACGGTCCATCGAAAACACAAGGTTGTCACCACAAATTATTCCATCATTGTCAGCAAAAACAACGCAAAAACTGCATTTTTGCTGCGCCTGTCCCCACACTGTTTCGCAAAACGTTTTGGGTCTCCACTGCCAAAAACCAAGCGTGGGTAACATGCATCGGCCACCTCTGTTTCTCTTGGCAAAGCCAGGTCGCAGAATATGAAACAAACTACGACATCAAAGTACAACTGGTTTGGTTGCATTTTTGGCGCGGGTTTGGGTTCCAAGACACGGCCGGATAGAAACCACACTTTTCACATTGTTTCAAATGCTGTTTGCAATCGTAGAATATTATGTAACAAACATGCGCCTTTGAAAAATCGATTCCGTTATTTTGATGCAGTCGTTCGCGTTGTCGCTTTCTTTGCTGCTGGACGCCACTTCGTCTGGATCGAATAAGTGTTGCTTGCCATAAGTATTTCCGGAGCATCGTTGGCGCATTAATCTTCCCACGGGATCAAACATTGGGACGAAACTGTCCATTGTTGGAATCGGGCGTTCCTTGGCTTGGACTTCCAATGCGACAATGTGGCGGCAGCTTTGGAAACGAAAAACATTTGAAATCGGACACGTGCGGTTTTTTCTCTCCTTCGGTTGGCTGTTCGCTGGTTCAGTCACCGGGAAGCCGCTGCAAATCTGGATCGGCTCGAACGTTTTAGCCAACAAAACTAACGGCGTATGTTCTAATATGGTTGTTTCTCAAAATAGGGGTGCCCCCAAATCATCCATTTACAGTCATCCATAATAATAAATCAGCCATTTTTTGGGTACCCTATTTTGAGAAACAACTATGTGTTCCGTAGTGACAACTTGGCGAATGGGAAATGCTCGCATTTCGCATTTCGCATTTCGCCCCATCCGAGCCTTGCAGACTACGATCCTAACAGGACATGGGGAATGGATTTTTTTTTTGCCGCCCTCTTTTCCAACTGTGTTCCCTCTGGCGTTGGCTCTTTGGCCGTTTCAAGGGGGACTAAGGACTACCGGGGCATGCGGGAGGGGACGGGGGGTCGTCCTGGTGGTCGGGGATGAGAGTGCTGAGTGGGGGGCAAGGGGTGTTGGGGGGTAGGGCGGCGGCGGAATCCCAGCCCAGGTGGGTGGCAGCGTAGCTTCTCTATGCTTCTCTGCGCTGCGCAAGCCACCAGTGCACTCCATCTCGCGGTCCAAGCGGATGTGGCTG
>VSDK01015465.1:246421-258970 GCA_009767595.1 Symbiodinium kawagutii
GGGGGGGCCTTCGCGCCCGGTGCGGGCGAGTGCTCGCACGAAGGCAACCGCCTCCTGGCTCCAGCGGCCACCTCCACCCATTTAAAAATCATTCTTGGCAACAGAAATTTAAAAAGAATGCTCTTCGGCAATCCATCCATTCTGTTCGCCTCTTGGCCGCTTCGGGCCATGATGATCCAAATTTTAACATTGCCAAAGAAGCTACCCTGTCATCCCACCTCTGGCATGGACGACCAGGCAACCGTTTAGGCATGATGTCGAAATTTAACCACCAATGGTCCAAAGAGTTCCAGGATGATGCCAAAATTGGCCGTTTGTTTTCTTTGCATTGGAGAGATGACACCATCCGATATTGCCGTTCGTGAAGTCGCTCAATCCATAAAGATATGGGGTAAATCATCATTGCATGATCCAATTTGTCCCTCATTCTCCGCATTGTCAATTGCCAATCTTCGTTTCCAAGTCGCACCCAACCAATAATCGAACGCAAATTCGTGGCTGAATTTGGTGGTTGGTTGTTGCAAATTCTACATTTTGTCCTGCGGTTTGTTGCGCCCAAAAGCTGCCAATTGGCACGGGAAATCACATTCAAAAAAATTTAGGATGGGTAGTTGCCCTTCGTTTAAAATGCATTTCGTTTCAATAACACCTCGCAAAACCTCCCGCGCCTGACCCGCACCCAGGCAGCATGGTGAGCGATGTGATGTAGGTTGGTAAATTTGATTTCCAACAGTCTGTTGGTTACCGTTGCTTGCGTCCTACAGGGACCGTTTTTCCGCACGGGGGTTTGACCTAAGCCCTTGTCGGGATCATCCTTCCCGCACACGGCATTTTTAACCTCCAAGTGGTTGAGCCGCCACTTTTTCTGTTGCATTGAAAATATGTTCCACAAACACCTGGTGCTAGCCCGAAATTTACACTCTGTCGAACCAACACCAAGCATCATGATGCTGGCATTGGTCTACGACTCGGCCCCTTCGTTTCTGGAAGTGAGACGTCCTGACGACATCTCGCGGCTGCATTTCCTGCCGTGTTGTTTAGCCTCGCCGCTGTCCCCCTGGCCCAATTGCAACTGAGCAAGTTGGACGCGACACAACCGTGAACGGATGGGGAAGGTTTGCAACGGAAAGCTGGCATGAAACAAAAACCGAATGAAAATGAAGTAACCATGGCAATGGTTCTTCACCGCACTCATCCATTTTTTTTTTACGCAACAACCGTTGCAATGGAATCGTTTCCAAAGTGTCGCCCCCCAGACAGTCCAATCTCAAACCGTTGATCTACTTCCCCGCGGATGCAAGCACTCATGTTTAGCAAGGAACTGTTCGGAGGATGCACGTCCACCGTTTTTTGTCAAAATTTGTACCGTGAAATCTGCTGAAATTTCCAGAGCAGTGTATTGGTTCCAGCATTCAATTGAAAGTATCTTTAACATAACAATTTCGCCGGGTTCCGGACATGGCGCAGTTGCAGCGCAACAAACATGTACTTCAATATGTTTGGGGTCGATCGGTTTCAAAACCGGGCGCCAGCCATGATTGCATTGGCCCAAGGTGGCCATGCATGGCGAATGCGCGCGTGCAGATTTACAGCACATGAAAGCCTTGAACGCTTTGACGGGTCATGTGTTATCAATTTTTTGCCTTTGCGCCTGCATGTCCGGGGGCGGCCCATTTAGGGCGCAGGCAAGGTGAGACAAAACTAGATCGACTGCAGACAGTATGGGACAAAATCATCCCTCATGCTCCGCCAAGATCCAACGTTTGCAGCTGCTTCCTCCCAATCACCCAAATCACAAAAACGAAAAAATTCCTCCAACTTGCTGTCCCATGTGGAAAAGGGCCGGCCCACTTTCTTACGACCAGGAGGCTGCCACTTTAACACGCGACAAACCCATCGATCAGAAGGCAATCGTGCCACATAACCGCTGAATGTCCAGTATTGACGAAGCGAAAGCGTAGCCCAATCAGCTACCCCAGAAGATTCCACGAAACCGCGCACTCTCGCATTCCAGGAGTGCAGAATTTCATGCGAAGGGTCATCCCAGCAAATGTTGTTCGGAGGTCCAACAAGCTAACGCACCAATTTCGTGAATTCGACTTTCAAGCCCAGTAGGTCCTGTTGGTGGACTGTTCTGTAACCTGCTCGGAAACAAGCAACCGAACTCACAACGGACTGGACAAACGAAGACTTGCACAGATGGACACATGTTTGTTCCGCAGAATTCGTCAGTTTGCGAAGAATGACCTGGTCGCTTGCTGCAGGTGGTACCGGGCATCCTGGCTTTGCCCCTTCGAACCCATTGCCAACAAAATGCAACCTAACCACTTGTGACCAGCATCACGCTCCAAAATTTTGAGGACAATTCCACTATCAGTCGTCAGTGTTTGTGGAGCTTCTGCTTCTGTGGTCAACATTACAATCTTGGCAGTGTTGAGTTCCAAACCAACACGCGCAAAAGAAGAAACAAGTGACTCAAGTAATACTCAGATTTCGGGGGAAGATTTGGCAAACAATAGGATGTCATCGGCAAAGCGAAGGTCCAGTAGCGGCTTCAATCCATTGCCCAAATCGAAACCAGCATTCGGATTTTGTTTTCGCCAGCTATCCATCGCCGAGTGCAAAGCGCAACAAAAAAGCCGTGGACTTAACACGCACCCTTGTCGCACACCGGCATTGATGTTGAATGCACGACTGCGATTCCAATCCCCCATGACTTCACCAATTTGATCGGCATACACGGATTGCAAAATCCAAATTAGATTTTGAAAAATTCCATGATCCGCAAGCGCTTCCCACAACGAAGGCCAACACACTCGGCCAAAAACCTTTGACCAGTCCAAACTTACAATCCACAACGGGCATTGATGCAGAGACGCCTTGTCGATGAACAAATTTGTTGTAACCAGGTGCTCTTCGATGCGGTAGTGCTGCCTGAACCCATGCTGTTCTTCAGGCTGCTGTGCGTCCAAGACCTTCTCAACCCGCCCTAAGACCAAGTATGCCAATGTTTTGTACAACAACCGCACTACAGCAATCGGGCTGACAAGCTCTTGCTTTCTTAGCCAACATGATGAACACTGTTCTGGACCACTCCGAGGGACCTACACCCGCTCTCAAAATGTCATTGTACAAATGAATCAGCGCATATAAAAATTCGGCGGGCACGTGTTTCAACAGTTCTGCGGCCAATCCCGCTTCGTCGGCACCACGTTTGCATTTGAGACATTTGATCGCAACTTTCATTTCTTCCAAAGTCCATGGAGGTTCATCAAAATGAGCAGGCTGGCATATTGTTGTCGGAACCCCACGAAACAAGTGGTCCAACATGACTGCAAAATCTTCCACTGGCGGTTGCGTTGCCAAACTCTGTACATACGCTCTTGGAGTTTGAGCCCTCAACAATCTCCACTGGGAAACATCGCGCAGAAGGGCATTGATTTGCTGGGATTTCCATTGCCGCATCTCCAAGCGTTGCACCTTCCGGATTTGAAAACTGAGGTTCTTCCTGGTCTGGTGACAAGGTTCGTGACGACGACGTTGTTGCAGTGAAAGCAATTATTTTGAAGCACCAAAACAACAGGGTTTTCTTTGCACCCCACTTCCTTGTAGACCAGCCTCCCGACAGGGTTTTCTTTGCACCCCACCTCCTTGTAGACCAGCCTCCCGAAGCCATAGTTCCACATCATCAAAGGAAACATTGTTGCTGCAGGATATGAAATGTTTCAAGGTGTCATGGAAAGTTTTTGGCTCACCGACTTCGTTCAATGCTGGTTTCCAATGTTTCAAGCTATGGTGTCTCCGCACTGGCTTCGGACATTTCATTTTGATTTTAATTTTTATATGGACGCATCGATGATCCAAACCAATAGGCAGAACGAAATCATTCCAAGTATCGGTAAGTTCGACCAAGTGGTTTGCCAAAATGAAATCCAATTGCACCAGTTGTCCATCCATTGCTCTCCGGCAAGTCCAGCTATCGAGTGAACGATTTGGGTCACACAAACTATTCAAAATCTGCAACCCACTTCTCCCAATCCAACGCGCCAACATCCACCCTCGCGCATTGCGATGTCCAGATCCGCAACCTCCGACGCAACCAAGTTGATCTCCAGCATGCGGCGCGCCAATATGGGCATTGAAGTCACCAACAAGCAACCGAATGGAAATCCTGTCCGCACACCCGTCACGCAGCAAATTCAATAGATCAAAACAATGTTTGGTTTCCTCATTTGACTCCCAAGCAGCCGGCATATATATTGAAAAGTATTCAAATTTGACATTGTTTATTTCAAAATGCAAACGGCAAATTCGTGAAGTGAATGCATGAAAGCAAACATTCGACGCATGTTGGCATAATTGTCCGCTCAAAGCAATGCCCTCACCCTGGTGTCCAACATCATCTCCACCGCTCAAGAAAAGTTTGTGCCCCAAAGGTGTCGTGAAAAATTCCTCCTTTGTCGCACGCCAAGTTTCTGACAAACACAGCAGTGAAAAATCCAATTGATCGAGCTCAGTGACGAAATCATGGGAGCGATCTTCGTCGCGAACGTTTTTGCTGATGACACGCAATGTCATGAATTCAAACGGGTCCGGTTCATTCTGGGCATCATTCGTCACAACATGTTCCGGTCTCTCAACCGAATCATGTGTAAATTTTCCACCACTGAATTGCCGGACGCTCCACCTCGCAAGTCCCCACTCCAAGTCAGCGATGAATTCCGCCAAAGCCTCCTTCACCGCATCGCCCGCGATATTGCCATTCAACTATGTCACCTCCAAATCGGGCGAGATCAAAGCCACAGGAACCAACTTTGAATGTTCTCGCACCACGACCTTGAAACACTGGTAATTGACAAGCACATCTCTCGGGACACGGCCGCCAATCTCAACGAGGAACTTTTTGAGCTTGCTTACTGCCTTGGAGCGGTACCTTTCGACCCGGGATTTGTTTTCAGCCACCCGCAGCTTAGTTTCTTGGACGGCACGTTTTTTTCCTTGAGAATGGACAAACAGCATGGCTTGAGCAACACTGTCAAAGCTTGCAAGACCAAGAGCGACTTCACTTTGTGCCATTGAAACATGATGGAAACCGTCCACATTGGCCAACAAATCTTTCAACATGCGTTCTGCCGCCTCAACGGTTTCCTCGCCAAACCCTCCAATCACAGCAATAAGTTTGTCCACACCATCACCCACCTGCGGGATCCTGTCCGCATGGGCATATTTTTGTTCCAAATTGGCAACCGGCTCTCTAACTCTGCACGTGCCGCGCTCTCAGCACGTAGTTGCTGTTTCAACTCTTCTGAACACTCACCGATTTTTTGAAGCAACCTTCCCTCCACTTCCCCCATGCCATTTGCAATTTCTTCTCCCATCATCATCCGGAAAGCTTGGATGGTTGCAGGGCTCATTTCAACCTTGTCGGTTTCCAGTTCTTGGGCCATCGCCCTTGGTTGGATTGCAGTTGCTGCTTGTTTTGAACGCGCGTCTGCTTCACGGTCCGGGGTGCCATTCGGAGCTGCCCTTTTCGAAGGCGACATTTCACTGTCACCCTGCTCGTGGAATTTCAGGTATGCTTTATCGAAATCCTGGCTAAAATCTTCCCACTTGACACCCAAAAATTGGGCTTCTCCGATTGTGGATGCAACTTTGTCCTTTTCATACCCACCGTAAGCCTTTGTACCAGTTTTTTTCGGATTGTCCACCTGGAATCGCATCTTGGTGGTTGGCTCCTTCAGCCGCAGCACTTGATCTGGAGACAACGGCATGAAAACCGGCACACGATCACGAGCGCAAAAGAGCGAGAACTTGAGCCCTGAGCCAAACTTGAGCCAAATGTTATCTTGAGCCAAACCCGTTTCAGGTCGGAATAACACCCATGGGCGCTGACTGGCCCCACTACACGTCACCTTGTCGCAATGGCAGTGATCAATTCGCATTGGTCGCTGCCCCTCTGTGTGCGCAGCCCCTCCGCATCCACGACGAGGAGTAGTGGAAAAAGGGGAACAGACCGCAACCGGACCGCTCAGGATGCTTTGGATGGGTGCGGATCCCCGGTGGAACCAACAAGCGCCAACAACCCCCTTAAACGAGTAAAGCTGCGAGAAACAAAATCGTTAGTCAATGTCGCAAGCGACCGACAATTATACACAACCACCCCTCGCGAACTGCCATCCAGTCGGGGTTACTGCTAAAAACAAAACGGGAAACAAAACATTCGGCTGGCATGTTGGCACCGGCATTTGGCCATCCAAAAAATTCAATTATCTTTGACTTGGCACCTGTCCGCTGCCTATCATAGAGTTCAAGGAAATTAAACCCCACTTTCAAAAAAACACATATTCTGAGCACGTCAATGCATGAAAAAAATTAGGTCAATCAAGTGCAACATTCAAGTTTGGTTGTCTTCGATTTTGTTGCGTGACTGTTTTCCGGCAGCAAAATTTTATAATTTGCGTGCCCCACAACGCGAAGGTGGTGACCAGAATTCAAAGAGATACATGGTTACATGGCCACTCTCGTGAATGTTCGTAGGTGGCGCAGGCGGGGCTGCATGAGAGGTATGGGTGAGGATCTGGGCAAATGTGGCTGGTGTTGGGGCCGGCGTTTTCCACTGCTTTGTGGTTGGGAAAATAATGGGGTTGTCAGTCAACATTAGCGACATTTCAAATGTGTGTCGGGTTGCATTATTGATGATTGCTCACCATCGGGTGGACAATGCTGCCAGGACACACAAAAAATGAGAAGTTGGTTTTGGGCAAGCACTGTAATGAAGAAACGCATGTTTTTGTCAGCCTGCCAGAATTCAATGATGATGGTTTTTGCATCGATTCAAGCCCCCGTGGTCCGGCAATGGTGGAAGTCCGTGCGAAACTGGACCCCAACCTTGTTTTTACCGCTGAGGAACGCCAACGGCGTCTCGCGCAGATATGGGATGATCAACTGAACGGCTTTCACAAGTCATACATTCATCTAACATGGCTTTTGGCAGCACCGAATGCGGAGCAACCGCTGTCACGTGATGTTTTTGTTGAACGTTTTTTTGTCGGAGCAACTGTAATTGTTTTCCCCATGCCCCTTGCAACTCATAGCAATGGCCCTAAGTCACACAGGAATGTGCGCGTGCGCTTCTGGAAACAAAGATTGTTTCGTCACATTTCTGAAGGTCTTAACCCCACGAATGCGTCCGGGGTGTGCGCATGAAGACCGGACCAACCAAATCAAAGCCCGCGAAGAACGCTGTAAAGATTTTGCGCCAGTGCACATTTTTCATCTCACCAATGGCTGGGTTTGAAATTGCAATTGTCCAGTTCAAAGCAAGGGACACCAAATTCAAGTTGGAAACTATGGTTCGCAAAATTACAATCTGAAATTTGATAAAACGATAATAATAAACAAACCAATTTTCATTGGGACTCCCATTTTGAATTAGACCATCTGTACGTGCCGAAGGGACTCTAGAACAGTCGTTGCTGAATCGGCTATAGCTGAGGAAACGCCATCGCTGAAATGAAATTGCCGAACAAACGAAATTTGAGCAAGCTTTCGATTTGCACGACGTTGGCCACACCACTTAACGGAGTCAACAACACATGTAAAAATTCGTTCCTAACAGGGCATACGCAACATCAATGTGGCCGAAATTAATGCCACCGACACGGACGTGGCGACATGGCATCGGCCTTGCGTCCTGGCCACGGGGCCTTGCTGCCCATTCCATGTGGGAATCGTTTGCCTGCTACGTGACCTCCCCTGAGCCCGAAACATTAGCCAACCTGTGGGAATTCAAGACAAACTGTGGGTTTGCAGGTGGTTGTTTTTTCTTGCCGTTCCATGTGGTTCACTTAGTGGTACTTTGCAAACTGCGCAATTCTTGCATTTTTGAATTTGGAAACTGATTTTTTTGCAGAAACGATTTTCAGCACAGGGTGAAATAATTAGAAGCGAGGACGGAAACTGGACAGCTTGGGAGTTTAAAGTTTGAAATGTGTAAGCGTGCACGTCCGTCGCGTCGAAGACAAATGGCTGGAACCAAGTTTGAATAAGAACGGAGAGGAAACGCAAAACCGAATGAGAGTCGATTGCAAGTGAAAAATTTGTGAGAATAGAAGTCAATTTTTCAGGAAAACAAAACCATGATATCCCATCGTGTTTAGAAAAGTTGAACCCCAACAATACGCAGATAAGACACACGCGCCCCCCGGCGGTACGGCGAGCCATACCACCCGCAGCAACACAATTTTCCAGAATTTTCCCAGTAAGGATTCGTGTCATTTTCCCAGTCATATGGTTTTCAATGCCGCGCTTACCAGTGCGCAGTGGTTTTGGATGAAGTCCTGATGAATTTCACATGGCTATGCCTTGGGGCATTCGTTCCCTTCCCCCTTGGACAACATGAAATTACACCCCATGTTTGTCTACTATTGAATGAACGTCCCAGGGTGCCCTCCATGTAGTTTTTTTCCTATTCAAACAATAAATGGTTGCATCCATTTCTTACGGTGACTCCTTCTCAAGTTGGTGGGCCCCTGGTCCAAAATAAACAGAATTTGCTTGTCATCCCTACAAAACATCCTTTTGATAGGTCTGGCTCACTCTGATCAATCGTTGCGAGTCTACCAATTGATTTGCGCTGTCCCTTCTCGTTCCAACCGTGGACATTTTGTCAACGGCCCACTTCCTCTCATGGCTGTTGTCAACTGGCGATCAATGCAAAAACTCTACAGCCCCTTGAATTTTGTGAAATGAAAAAAATTCGGGCAGTTTCCTCCAAAGGGGCAAATTTGTGTTGCTTTCCGGTGCGTTCATTGAGCGCTTTGCTCGAATCGCAATAAAGTCTGAAAGGCACAAAGACAAAAGGCTGCACCAAATTCGCAAAAAGGGCCAAGCAAAGGCGAAAACCAGGGTGGAACAAACAACCACCCCGAAACAACCAAGGAACCATCTCAGCCAAGCCTTGCGACGCTTGCCAAAAGGCTGGAAAACAATGTGAAACAGAGCACCTCGGCCCAACGTCGCAAGCTAGTTGCTAAAACTGTTGTACCTCACTCAAGTCCGAAAGCCAGCAATGCGCGCCATTGCGCGCCCGTAGCCCAACTAGCAAGGGTAAACGGTGCCAGACTTTTTGTTGACTTAACGTGCCACGTGCCAAATCGGCTGTTGCCAAAAACTAGAGCTGAGATGCGAATACAGAACCAAAACAAAAACCACAAACCACAACACAACGCCCACCACAGCCAGCAGCAAGCAGGGAACCCCCCAGCCAGGCTCCCAGTTGTCCGACAACCAGGAGCAAGTGTCCGACAACCAGGAACAAGGGCCCAATTCACATTAGGATCATTTTACGGTGAAAAAGTGACATAACAGGCGCCGCATCCCCTCTCAGTACTTACGTGTTGAACAGCAGGCAGCATCCTCAATCCAGGTTAAGTATCAAGCTATAGCGAGCAAGCCAATGGAGCCTACCACAAGCCTGGAAAGCGGAGCCACCAATGCAGTGTAAAAGTCATCAAATTTTGCACATGTCGAATTTACGGCACAATCCGCACCGTCGGCTCAAGATGCGGAAACATAAATAAGGTAGAAAGAGAACAATAAACAAAGAGAGAGAAAAACCAAAGAGGGAACACCACAAAGGTCGAAGATGCCTGCTACGAAAGCGGGAAAACATATCAAGTGGTCCAACCCGTTAGATCTTATCAGACTGTAAAAGTCATGTGGTTCCTTTCCTTTTCCTAACAGTCGCAAAGTGGTAAAATTAAGAAGCCTCGGCTTTGCGCCTGTGTTGTCTTATCCGCCTGACACGCAAGTCACCGCACTTGGCGGAAATTAGACGAGGGGTGGTCCGAGAGCGAAAAAGTGACAATTAATTACTATTAACAGTCAGGGCAATTGACTGGCGATGGTCGTTGTTAAATTTGAGCAAACACCAAATCATTTTTGAAAAACAAAAGAACACCATATAATGCCGACAAGTAGAAATACAACAGGAAAAATACAAATTCGAAAAACAAAAGAAATACAAAAAAAGATGATCTATTTATATAACCCCGATTTTTACCAATTTCAAAATTGACTTCAACATTTTGTTTCGGTCAAAACCTTTTTCTAATCTAAATCAAATTTAAGATCAATCTGACCCACTTTTGTCGGTCGAAACATCCAACGTTAATCTTGATAATTGGGGCAGTCGTCGAAGCCCCTTTGGCGAAGGTAGGTTAAAGTCGCTTCGAAAGTAGTTTAGGCCTTTGTCAAAGGGTTTGGGTTCATAGAGGGGGGTTAACGGGTCCCGATTGCTTCGACAATACCTGGGAGGAGTTCGAAATTTCTGAAGGTACCCTACAAAGTCGTCGACGAAGGTACCCTTGATGCGGTTTCGAAAAGTGGTTTCGTCAAAACCTTCGAAAAAAAACATAGCAAAACAAAGCATAGCAAAGCAAAGCACAGCATAGCAAAGGAAAGCAAAGCAAAACATAGCATTGCAAATCAAAGCAACGCAGAGAAAATCACCGCTAAGCAAAGCAAAGCACAGCAAAGCAAATCACGGTAGTCGTCGAAGTTATCGGCAGCCAGCGCCCTTGCTCGCGGATGGCTGCACGGAGAGGCTGCACAGGAGAAACCAGCGCAATCTCAGGACCAAGTGGAGTTCACCTTAGCAGGCCTTAGTCCAGGGTCAGACCTTAGTCATGGTAGCACTGCCACAGTCGTTCCACTGTGACAAGCATGTGATTCAAGATGACAACATCATACTTATCTTTAGACAGCCACCCCAATCTTCATGGTACAGCCGATATTGGGGCAATCCCAAAAAACAGTGATGGAACGTACCAAGTGCCTGGTGACACATGGGACAAGTTTTATCTCTGCCTTCGACACGGTCGCCGCTAGAAGCGGGGCTCCAAAAACTTCCAGTCATGACTGACGTGCAGCTCCACTGGTTTGCAACCAAGTTCTACATTTCCTCAGGTCAACCTGCGCAAACCAAACGGAGTTGAGCAGGAGAGCGGTACTGCTTGATGCTTTTAGCATCACTTTTTTTCCTGGGTAGCGCCTATTGCACACGGAATGCAGGTCACTATATGACCAGTAAGACTGCAAAAGAGATCAGAAGATCATCAATTAAAAGTAAGATGACCGTGATGAGACAAACCAACGAACCAAGCAAACAGCGAAACAACAACCAGCAAACCAGAAACAAAACAAACAAACAAACAAACAAACAAACAAACAAACAAACAAGCAAACAAACAAACAAACAAGCAAACAAACAAACAAACAAGCAAACAAACAAACAAACAAGCAAACAAACAAACAAACAAGCAAACAAACAAACAAACAAGCAAACAAACAAACAAACAAGCAAACAAACAAACAAACAAGCAAACAAACAAACAAACAAGCAAACAAACAAACAAACAAGCAAACAAACAAACAAACAAGCAAACAAACAAACAAACAAGCAAACAAACAAACAAACAAACAAACAAACAAACAAACAACAAGAACGAACCACAGCCCAGGTCATCTTGCTTAACTCTATCTCGCCTAACAAAAGGTGAAACGTGTGAAACTCCGCACTCACGCATCTCAGAAGTCGTCCAACCGGGCATCATCATCTTATCCATCAATCGCACAAGCCAAGACTATCCAAGGCTCCAAGGTTGTGCCCGGCCTGAGGAATGACTTAGAAATCCGCTGTAAAATGAATACCCCTCCCACATTTGCAGCTTCGTACAAAGACGATGAAAGGCAGCACTCATACGACAGCACAGTGAATGCGAAGATCTGCAAAGACAAGGGGCCGAAAAGGCACCGCAAAAGGAAGCAAAAAGGGGAGGGGGGCCCAGCCCCCCCCAAACGAACGAGCAAATCAATCATCGAAAGTCCAGCACCAGAGGCGCTAACTCGGTACACACTGGCACCATCTCCAAAGCAGAGCACCATCAGTCCAGTCCACGCCGTCCCACAGTCAAAGCAGTTCCGCGCGTCCTCCAAGAAGACCAAGTAGGTAGATCCACGTAGAGGTTCCTTCGAACTGGCCAACTCCACTGAGCACTGCATATCCGACACCGGTGATCCAGCAATGAGGTCCCAAGCCCAGCTAGACATTCAACTCACCCACGGATCAGTGAAGTCACCAATAGCAGGGACACTCGAACTTCATGACCAGGATCCAGCAAGCCAAGCTCACTCTTAATTAACTCTTTTTCCTTTTCTTGCAGAGCACAGGTACGCAGTACCGTCAAGCACACTGCAGCAGAAACATCCAGCAAAGGCCGGGGCCAAGGCTAGGCGTTTCCGTGGCAGCAAGCTTGTCAAGGCACCGCACTCCTGAATTGTCCACCAGGACTGAAACCCCGCTGCAAGGAGGCTCCTGTCTTCACCCAGTACCTGTATGTGTGTAGTTCCACCGCTTTAACCAAATTACTCTTGTCTGTCCCAGCAGCTACAGAGAGGAACGACTAGCCTACCCCAGGCTGGTACCCCTTCCCGCTAGCCTTTTTCAGCGGCTCCACCACTTTCCGAAGCAACACCAGGAGGTGTGGC
>VSDK01015468.1:0-29304 GCA_009767595.1 Symbiodinium kawagutii
ATAGCGTAGCCATGCGTAGCCCATGTGTCTAACGGTATCATGAACTGCTGGGAATGTACAGGAACCCCAAACCCCATACTCGGATATACTTGGTGAAGTCAAGACCAGAGTTTTCTGCGATTTCCCATGGCAGTGACACTTACATATAAATTCCCGAAATTGCTTGGCAGGCTCAATGGGTGACGTGGCTCCTGAACCTACTTGTCCGGCAGGGTTTGGCACTTATGGGAGCTTTGTTGCTCTTGTGGTTCTGGAGCTTTGTCGACTTTTTCCTTAATTTTGGGAACTGATGATGTGTAATTAAGGCATACGTTGAAAAAGAAAAAGGCAGATGGAGGTTGGACTGACAGCAAACGTTCTTTGTGTGAAACCCACGCTGTTTGTTTTGCTGGCAGATTACGAGTGCGACGTTTGCCACGATGATATTTCGGACGGAAAGCGCTTCTTTGACTGTCGCAAGTGCGACTTCAGCATGTGCACAAAGTGCCCTGGTTCAGAAGGCTCCTGGAGAGTTCTGCCGCAGTTTTGTTCGCACCCGGTGACACATGGCACGATGCTTCCTTTACATGTTGGATTCTGCCTACTTGATGGCTTATGTCTGGGTGATGGCTGATGGTATAGTTATTGAACGATATTGATGTCCCCATCACCATGATAGACCAAGGTGCCACAAAAAGGCAGTAGCTGAAATGGAAGAGGATGAAGACGACGAGGCTGAAACCAGCGACATGGCTCCGGTTTATTGTCGTGATTGGCAGCCAAGAGTATTCATGAACCAATAATTGTCAATAATTGTCAATAATAAACTAAACAATAATTGTCAATCATCTAAGTCTTAGATTATTGAATCTAAGGGCTGCCGCCCGTTGAACCCTGGATCAACCAAAGCCATCTTAAGCCATCTTGAAGTTTTATTTCAGGAGCATGATGAAAATATGCACTTTTAGAAATGGGCATGCGAAGGCGAACGGATTCTTGGAGTCTCAAGTGCCTTGCTTTTCGACTGCCTATCACCGGGTTGTGAAGGACTTCCTGCATCACGCTACATCAAAACCCCACACACATCCAAACGGCTGCCCCAAGCAGGCACAGTTCACAGCTCAAATCCCCGCCCCAACGTTACTTTCTCAAAACCGTGAAGTCCTTCACTTCCCCCAGTCGACCCAGCCCACCACCTGTCGCTCAACCACTTGTTGTCGCTCTCAGGCCCCGCGACAGATTTCAACATTTTTGTTTTCTTTGTATCTCGCTCTGCTTTGGTGTAGACTCAGAGTTTCTGCGACGTCAGAAATCTCTTTTTCAAACGGAACTACGGAATCTGTACGGCACCGCATTTTTGCAGAACAATGTAGTGTACACTGTACACAATATAATGCACAATCTTGTGGAATCTGTACAAAGTCTTTCCGGAATTCTTACGTTGTTTCTTTCATGTTTTTAGACAACTCAATTTGCGCGGAACGCCATCCATTTCTTTGAGCGGCATCTTTGCTTTCTTTAAAAGTTGACCGAGCCTTTCAGCAATCACTCTACGGAATCTCTTTCCCATTTTTTGGGAATCTTGAGGTTGTATTTGTAGAGAATCCTTCCCGAATCTTTGTGGAGGAGCCTTTACGGAAGCTAAAAAAATGATTATTACCTATACAGTATACACCGAATCTTATGGCATTTTAAGGATTTTTGTGCGAAATCTTAATTAGAAAGCCTGAACAGATAATCTTTCTTCCCACATTTTTTCAGAATCATTACCAAACAATGAAAAAGGTGCATGCAAAATCCACACAACATTTTCTTGGCAAATATGAGCTCGGCAAGAAATGAACTTTGGCGAACAGCATTTTTCTTCCACAAAGTCAGTCGAAAGTTCAAACAAATGACAACTGCCAGCGCAGCTCAAAACTCTTCAGCTTCACTCTTTGGATAAAAAATCAATGCCCATCTTATTCACTTTTGGCCCTTCCAGATGTTTTTGATATGACTGTTACTGTAAGTTGGGATTGCCTTACATGAAATGGTTTGGGTAGAGGGCCATGATTGCCGATCAGTTCAATTTCCGCGAGGTTGCGCTAAAAACCGGCCAGTTGTGAGAGGAAACATTATTTTGATTCGTGTAGATCGCATACCCTCAGTACTGTATCAATCCATCTATACTGTAATTTACATGGTATTTTAAACCTACGTGGTACATGGGCTATTACTGCCTACTTGGTTGTCATGGTCAAAAAAGCTGCCTCTGGTCGTGCTATCCTCCTTGGCATAGGAGCCACTCTTCAGACGATGCGCAGTGTTGTGCCATGATTTGCCTGTTCTCCTCCTCAACCGTGTTGCGCCGCGTAGGACTGGTCCTATGGGTCCCCCATGGGTCCCATGGGTTTCATGGGTCCGATGGGTGCAATGGGTCCGATGGGTGCCAGCTTCATGGGTCCCATGCCTGGTGCTGAAGTTCCGAAGGCTGGGTGTTCCGCCATGTACAAGGGTACCACATGACAGGGATGATCAAAATCATCATGGTTGATCATGAATAATGTCTGACATGACAGAATCGATCAAAATCACACTGGTTCATCATGTCTAGGAAAACATTGGCACAGGCAACTCTGAAACGCTCATGAGGTGTCTGTAAATCGTGTGCCGCACCGGACGACCTGGTGCCAAGTAAATGGACCACTATGGACCACTATATACTTTGACTACCGTGATTTGATCCTTTCCCCCTGATGGCGCGGCTGGTTTGGGAGCTGCCAATTTGACTCCTTGGGACCCAGTGTGACTTGCACAGGGCCGGCGGCATAGAAGGAAACGCTGAGTCCGAAGCTCTGGATCCCGAGCGGCAAGTGGCGCAACCAGGACATTCCACGGATGGCGATGTCAACCTGGATACGGTGACCATGAACCACCCTTGCGACAGGTACTTTTTCTCATTCCACAGGGCAACCACTTGTCGCCCTCATTGATCAGAAACTACACTTTTATTACGGTATCTGGTGAGATTGTGAGATTCCTTTGCCCCATTGTAGCAGACGAATAGAAATTGCAACTTATCATTGAAGGGCCCATTTGCAACAGGATTTCAAAGAGAAACATGCCAACAATCCAACTGACATTTGCAGCTGCTCTGCCTTTTCCACTTGGCTGCAAGAATCTTCTCAATTGGGATGGTGCATCGGCGAAATGCAGATGACCATATCTCGCCTAAGCTCCTTGCATTCTCGCAACGATGCGGAGCTGTGTCGTATGCGAGCCCGAAATGAGGTGCGCAGCCAAGTTAGCTTCGCAGATGTGGGTGTATCCATGAATTCAGGGTATTTCCAACCATCCCAAAACGGTACTGTAAGGTTTTGTTCTTATTTTATTCTTGAGGGGGAAGGCAGCTATTTTGGTATCTTTTGGCAGGGCACACCTTGCGCAGGTCTTCTATCATTCCAGCTGCTTGTGCTTGCACTGCTACTGTCGATGTTGCGCTGCCAGCTATGCTTAATGCAGGTAACCCGACCTTCCAACAAGGAAATCTGACCTTCCAAAAAGGTGTTCCAAACATTGAACAGACTGTTTATAATACACTCTACGATAGGACAAACTATGAACTCTGACATTGATTATGCGTAGATCTTGGCTTACCTATCTATCTTCCTCCGCGGTGGCTTACAATCATTGCTTGATACAGAACCATTCAGGGTGGGATGGGCTTTAGGTATAGAACTGTTTATTTATGTTTATTGTTTCTCAAAGATGTGTTTTTTTGCATTCCTCTCAGTATCATTCTTAGTACCTTTCCTCGTGCAATTAGTCCTCGTCACATCCTCGTAACATTCCCCGTACCAGATGCTGACATGCTGTTGACGAATGGCACACCACATACTTTGAGTTGTATCGATGTATGTGTCTGCAAATGCTTGGGACTTGGCAATGAAGCATGTCTCTACAGCTTTGCGGCTCAGTGTGAGATTCGTCATTTTTTTACCCTACCCTCTTGAACAGATTCATGACCATGGATGCTGCGAGGCTGGAACTGCCAAACTCAAAGTGATGGGATTTCAGCATGGGGCATGTGCGGTGGGGGAGAAGTTGTTATACATTCTGGAGTCCGATTAAGCTGGGTAATTGTACCCCCAATTGTTGGATACAATCAGTCTGATTTTCAGAGTTCAAAGTGTGGCTTCGGTCACGTTGCAACGCCCAATCTTCAGGTCTGGATTGCAGGTTCCGGTGAGGGGTTCCTAGGCTGCAGATGAGAGTTGGACAGACATCAAGATTCTGCTTGGAAGCTCCGCCAAAGTTCCAGTGTGGTCCTTGCAGACCCAGAGAAGCTAGGACACTTAGTTGACTAAGCCTGGGTGATTGTCAAATCGACATGGGTAGGCTTCTGTACTTCTTTGCTTTCAAGGCTTTATGCCTCAACTCCAACAACCGGACATGGGAGTGCTGCCGGGGCAAGTGTGCGAAGCTCACCAGATCTTGTGAGTCAGTGCCATCGAGGAATTTAGGCAACAATGGGCATCACTTTGCATCCGCGACTTGCACGTTGTCCAGGTATCAACATGCACTCCAGCCGCCGCCTGTGTCCATCATGACTGATCCGTCAGCCGAATCCACGGTCCAACAAATCCAAAGGGTTCAGAAGAGTCAGTGGAGTCAGTGGAATCCTTCATTGACTTTGCAGGAGCGCATCTGCAGCAGCTCCTCTGACGATGCCACCAAACCCGCAGCTTGGCAGAAATGACATACAGGGTTTTGTAACCTCACAACAACCTGGATAGGTTGCCTGCTGGGCATACAGGGTTTTGTAATATCTCACAGCCTGTGGATAGGTTGCCTACTGGTGTCTCTGTGCAGTATTGCGCATGCTGAAATCGAGATTGTTTGCAGGACATTGCTGAACTCAAAGCCTTCACTTCCTCGTGTGGACAAGGAATGCATGCCTGATGCTTGTCATGGACAGATGCAAGATTTCATAGTCTGCGCCCATGATACATCCTGCCCAGGAGCCACTTCTTCCGCAACCGGAACCTGAGGAGGAGAGGCCTGAGAGTGAAGTCGAAGCTGCGCCCGGGCCTGAAACCGAGCGGAAGCAGAGACTGAAACAGAGTGGTAGAGGTCGTATTGCGCCAAGCCGAGAGATTCCTGGTTATGATCTACAACTGAAGAGAAACCAACGCTGAAACCCATTGGTATCCCATTGGTTAGAATGCCAGACTTAGAGTATGGGAGTGCCAGGCGCCGGTTCGAGTGAGTGGCCGATCACAGAACCAGTGAGTCCTGGACTTTGGATTGACGCGCCACGACCAGTTGGGCGGCGCTCAGGGCCAAGCGTGCAGACTTCACATGTTTCGGCTTCGACTTCACTCCGGCACTCCCCTTTGCGCGGTTCCCAGATACAGCTGGTTTATGTTGGTTGATGGTTAGTGGTTCGGGATGGAACATGTTGGTCAACGATGCTTGATAGATGTTGGTGACAAACTTGGTTGTAATGCAACCCCATAGGGAAAAAGACAGAATAAGACTATTTGAGACTGGCCGGGATACGACGCCAGTCAGAGCACCTCAGGCGCTTGCTTCGACCACTGCTGGAGCCTAAGCCAACAGGAAGATGGACTATGGTGGTTTCTCCAGTCATAGGGGTACCCCCAAATCATCCAGTTTCTTCAGCATTTATTGATAGTACTAAAGCAACATTTTGTGGGTCCCTGTTTGGAGAAGCAACCATATGATTTCAGAGCTTTTCCCATCTTTTCAATTGCAGCCTCGTCAAGCGCACTTTTGGCATGAAGATATCATCGCAATCGGGATCAGATGCCTCTTTGTCCTGGTGGGACCAGTAGTACCGCGCCTTCTCCTGTATTTTTTCCTTCTGTGTTGGTGTTTTCTGGTGTTTTTCTCTGCTGGCGCCTTCCCTTTGTTGTTTTTTCTCTGCCGGTGTATTCTCTTGTGTTTGTTTAACGATGATTGTCTTGATGTTGGTTGATGATTGATGATGGATGGTTGATGGTGTTGACGATGATGAATGAATTTGGTGGTGATGTTCCTTAGTGTGTCTGAGAACATCCACAAGTAAACTAACCTCGCGAATTTTGGCTTGCAAACGCGCCTTTCACCACATCGCGCTTATTTCTCGCCGCAGCGGCGTTGCGGAAACGTGGATCCTCAAGAAGCATTTCGTTTGGAACATGGAGCATGATGATGCCAGAGCGAGTTCAGTTTTTGATTCCTAGCCTCGTCATCAAGAGCAGACTTGGTATGCTGAGAAGGTTGCAATCGCAATCACCATAACGAAGAAGGACGTAGGTGCGTACGTCTTCCAATGTCACCTGGGCCCCCATGAGATCCTCAAAGGCGATATCGTGTCTCGCCAAATACGAGTCGTTCGACTCGTCTCCACGCTGACTCGTGGAGTAGAGAGCCTTCTCAAACAGTGAGAATTTCTCCTCAGTGTCCAACTTGCCCCACTGGCCCCCTAGGGCCTCTATGAGGTATCTCACCCCATCTTCCTTCCTGAGCTTCTCCGCGTCGAGTCGAGCTACTTTCTGGAAAGCTACCCCCTGAACCATCAGGGCGGCTCTGGGTCCGAGCAACGGCAGGTGCTCCTTTGGCCATATCTTCCTCAAAAACTCCAATTTCTTGGAGTAAACCTGGATGTCTGTGATACCTGGCTCGAAGGTTGGCAATTGATGCCATGGAAGTTGCCCCTGGGTGCTTTGGGTACCGGCTGCTTCCGCGGAACCGGAACCACCTCCTCCTGACGATGGCATGGCTCCGTCGTCGAGGTGTTGGCAGTTCGATCTGCTTTGGTTCTTAATTTCTGCAAAGCCCTTGCACTTGAATTGGTTGATCCTAAGATAATCCCCCGTAACTACCCTGTAGCGTCTAAACAGGGGGGTTTCCCCGCGGCAGCCGTAGCTCCGCTACCAATGTGAATAATCCAGGGGATGTGCCAATCCCAACCAAGAATGAGTCCCTGCTCAAAGTCCGATGCAGCCTTTTCCGTGAGCTCAAGAGTCCCTACCCACCCTCCTCTCTGAGAGCCGTGGACGACGTGGCCATGAAGTGAAGGGAAGTGCATCATGTGGAGACATCACATGTGGAAATGAACACTCGTCAAAAATCAAAAATTTTCAAAGTTCACTTCATGTGGATTCACCTTTGTTCTTTGCTCCCTTCTCTTGTTCTGCTAGCCATCGTAGTCGTTCTCGCTTATTGGCCCTTTGTTTCAAAATGTCAAGTTCATATTAATATATGTCCGCTACCAATGTGAATAATCCAGGGGATGTGCCAATCCCAACCAAGAATGAGTCCCTGCTCAAAGTCCGATGCAGCCTTTTCCGTGAGCTCAAGAGTCCCTACCCACCCTCCTCTCTGAGAGCCGTGGACGACGTGGCCATGAAGTGAAGGGAAGTGCATCATGTGGAGACATCACATGTGGAAATGAACAATATATATATATATATATAAATATACAAATATAAACCTGTACACACATAGAGAAAGTTCGACCTTCTAGTCTGCTTCCAGAAAAAGGCTCGTCAAAAATCAAAAATTTTCAAAGTTCACTTCATGTGGATTCACCTTTGTTCTTTGCTCCCTTCTCTTGTTCTGCTAGCCATCGTAGTCGTTCTCGCTTATTGGCCCTTTGTTTCAAAATGTCAAGTTCATCAAACATGGAATATTTTCCATAGGCCAATGCTTTTCGGAGAGTCCCACCATCCATGGATTTTGTAAGAACATCGGCGAGCATCGCCTGACTACTTACCCAACGCAGCTTCATATTCTCAGCTAGACGCTCTCTGATCAACAAACACTCCAAGGTAGTCCTGTATTCTTCACAGGATGGTGTAGAACTCTTCGTTGCGAGATCGTAGACGGACTTGCAATCCGTAGCAACGGATGCAACATTGAGGCTTCGCAGAATGGCCGTTGGATTTGCCCAATCCACTGAGGGATCACATAACCAAGCCCAGAAAATTCTCAACCAACTGACCCTATCCAAGGTACTGCTAAGAGCTGTTGCTTCGGCGCTCAAAGTACTGCGAACTACCCTTGGAATCTTCTTACTGGACCAAGCCATGGGACAAATCACTGTCAATTCGTCATTGGCCATTTTCAGATCCGTGGCAAAAATGATGGTACCCTGTCGTGATGGATCCCCTTTCTTGGTTTCAAACGATGCATCAGAGAATGCACAAAAGGTCAAGTGAGATTCCTGTATGGGTACAATCATCAACGAAACTGAATGGCACTTGGCTTCATACAAAATTCGATTCGCATCAAGGAGATCGGAAATCCGTGCCTTTGGGATCCGTGACTGGATGATTCCCACTTTGGCACAGATGTCTGGCCGAGTTTGTACCGCCGCAAACTGAAGTGATCCACAGAGTTGTCGGAGACTTTGTCTCTCTGATTCGGAAACTTCACTCTGTGATGCTAACCTGCGGCTTCGTGGAACATGGATGGGCGCTATCTTCTCTATATACTTCTGCTGACACATTTCGATGCTACCGTCATCCCACTGGCGATAGTGAATTCCACAGAATTCAAACTCCCTTCGATTGTATGCGCCAAAAGCATATTTACCCCTTAGCTGCTCAATTACTTCACCAAAGTATTGATCACCTCCTCCCAATCCATCGTCCACATGGATCCCCAACACCCCTCTCACTTTGGGGAGACCATTCTTATCTTGGGTGACGAGGGAGAAAACGCAGCCATCAAGAGGGCAGGCCACAAAACCTAGCCCTTCTAGCGTTGCCCGAAAGGCATCGTACCATAGCTTGGGTGCGTCTATTCTTCCATATGCGCCTCCTTCGAGGCTGCATGTTTCTCCTGGAGCAATGCCCAAGGGTGTTGCGAGTTCCTCAGGGGTTTTGAGGCCCAACTTGCGGCCGTCACCAACTCCCTTGAGAAATGCCGTGGATATGTCGAAGTTTATCAACTCCCAGTTATTACTAGCGATCTTCTGCAACAACAATTGCCTCCCGTCCTTGGATAGTGTCGGTGCATCGTTGGCCACTACGCTTAGATCTGGGTCTTCGTAGCCTAAGATCACAAGGCGTGCCTTGGCACGTCGTTGAGGATTTCCAGGAGTTGGTTCCTTCCATGTTAAAATCCACCTGCATCGAAGTACTCGCTCAGCAGGAGGAGATCCTTTGGTGATTCGTTTCACCGTGCCATGATCAATCCATGCTTGAACCTCTTTCTCCTTGGCTGCCTTAAATAGCTCCTTATCGCCACTAGTCAAATCTCTCCATTGGACCTCGACCCGCTGTTTCTTGGCTGAGCTGGCAATGAGCAGATTCTCTGCTAGATCAGCTGGAACGATTTCAGTCAAGGATTCTGGAAGGATATCACTGGAGATATTTACTTCATATATTCCCGCGTGAACATCACTACTCACATCATCCCCAAAACAGATCAGATCATCATCAACCTCAAGATCACCTGGGATATCTGATTCAGAGGGAACTGGTACATGAAGTCCTCCAAGATTACCATCCATGGGAACATCGGGGGGTGTTGGATCTTCGGCCAGATCATCAATGATTTCACTCGGTGTCGGAGAAACTTCCTGTTCAGGTTGAGAACTCTCGGAACCAACAGCTTCCGGGGCAATTGATGGTGTGTACTCCTCATCACTTTCATTTGGTGGAAGTTCCTCCAGGTCCAGGAAATTCCTGGTGCGAGGACTGATTGTCTCATCTTGGACAACTCCATCGCTGTTTCGAGGAAGTGAATTAAATTCTCTCATGGATGCTGGTCGCAGATGTTGGGGACTAGCTCGTACCAGATAGCCGCCATGACTCAACCAGACTACACGACCACCTTCTACAGCCACTACTTGAGAAGGACCGTGCCACCTTCCTTTCTCACCTCTTTGGTTACCTCTGTGTCGCCTCCAGTACAAGACCCAGTCCCCTTTTTCATAGATGACATGTCCAGGGCGGCTTCGTCGCAGTAATGCCCGTCGGCATGAGCTGTCGTTATCAGCCTCAATGAAACTTTTCCGTGCCTGCTCTCTCCTAGCTAAGTCCTCACGGAATCGAACTCCCTCTGGTGACGAACTAGTCGCAAGAAGATGAGCAGCACTAGACTCATCCGAGGTCAATGAGGCTGGTAACGCACGTGCCTTACCTAGAAGAGCTTGTTCAGGTGTAAACCCTTTTGCTCTGGACAATGAATTCTTGGCATTGAACGCTTGACGAAGACAACGTTGAAAATCCTCGACTCCCTTCACTGGATCCATGGAGTCCATACGTGACAACATATCTTTGATAATCTTCCCATGGATCTCGGAACGTCCAATTTGCCAATGACTATCACCAGCTGCCATGCGCACTTGAATGTTTTCTTGCTGGAGATACGTGTTCCAACGTTCACTTACATACTCTCCAGCTGGATCTAAGTACAGTGTGCGACATGGTCCTGCCCAACTCAGCCACACATTTTCGAAGGTGCGGATTTGCTCCTCAACAGTTCGACCGGTCATTGCTCCTAGATGGTATAGGGTACCCTCATCGATGTAATGCATGAAATGATACGTTACCCCCATCTTGGATGTCCAGTAAGCCCCATCAGCACCAACTACATCATTAAAGTCCAAATGGTCATGTATGGTGGCTGGGTGTGCGAGTTTGGGTCTTGGTTGGTTTTCCAGACATACATCACATTGCATATCCTTTACAGCCTGGATTACCTTCTCCTCAGCCCCTTGTTCTCTGAGAAGTCGTTGGAGTCTTGCAGGATCAGGATGACCAAGATTGTTGTGCAACCTTCGGAGATCCCCCTTCTGAGACTGATCCAAGCTTTCAAACAGTGGACCATTTCGTGGTATCAACTTGGGTCCCCAACTAACGTTTTCTTTGGTTCCTGATCCCATGGTGGACTCCTGGGGCTGTTTTGTGTCCATCTGGACGTCACTTGCCGGTTGTGAGCCCTGAGAGCTCGATTCGGCGGGAGAACTTTCGCTGACGGCTGGGGATCTGGAATCTGAAGGCCATGGTTTACCAAACAGTGTGATGGAGAACTTCGCAGGTCCCAAATACCTATTCTGCTTAATCTTGGTCTGTTCTTTCCATCTTTCTGGCTCTCCTGACTCCAGAATTTCACCACTTTGTCGGTGAACATATATGACTTGCCGCAGATCCAGTTGAGACACATCCTCAGAGCGACTTGGCACGCGATATCGATCAGTGCCACGGCAGAGAATAACCAATCGAAGTTGGAACAGAGAAACTTTCTGTTGAAGTTCCTCGAACTTGGGATGTCCAGGTCTCAGGTACATGTTTCCTACTCGGGGTGCTTCTCGTGAGAGCTGACCTATCAATTCTTTCCACTTCTTACTTAGATCTTCTCCGCCGTTACTAGATGACCCACCTGACAATCCTTCAAGTTCTGCATGGTCCGCCTGCGTGGGTGGGCCTTTGACCCAGTGACGTCGCCGAGTACTCCGCAGCTCTAAAACTTCTTGTGCCAGTGGCCTCTTCTTTTCATTGAAAGTGGTATCCATGTCTTCCCCAACAAGAAGTTCTTCTAAAATCAGAGGTACCTCTCCTCGAGACCTTTCAGCCTTAACACCGTGTGCTACATGTCTGGCAAATATGGCTGTATATGCAGCTGAGTATGCGGAGACTTTGATCCATTTGCCATTGTGATACACACTACCTTTAATGGGCGAATGTTCATGATCACGAGGACAGTTCTGATGATGAAGGTGAGAATGCATGATTCGACTGGTTGTCAACACCTGTGTCCTCTTCTTGAGAAAGGTCTCACCACTGGGAGATCGAAGTTTGCCTGCCTGGCACATGTCGAAGTATGCTGGGAGTGTTCCTGTGGCAACATCGTCCAGCTGTGGTTGTTTGACCATCTCCGATCCAATGGGCTGCTCCAAATGAAAATGATGTCCCCTGGATACCTGATGGAGATAAAGGTCATTACATAAAATCAGATGTGGAAGATCACATTTACGTGCTTCCCGGATTCGATCGTTGGTCTCTAAGCTCCTGCCCATGTTGAATCGTGAGAAAGCCCCCCAGAGCTTGCACTCCGGTGCTACCCATATATGTTTGGGCTCATACAGGTGAACCCATGTCCACAGTTTGTTGACCCCTTCGGCAGTGTTGAGATCACCATCTTGTTTGGTAAATCTTAGTGCATGTCCCCCTTGTCGATTAATTTGTTGGGTGATTTGGGAGGTTTCTTCACAATAAATTTCGAGGAGGTCAACGAGCCGACTGGGAACTTTGGGTTTCTCATGATGCAATGAAGGATGTATTTGTTGCATCTGTGTCAGCTGTCCTTCCGTCAGAGTGATAAAATGATCAAGTTGGGAAAACAAACTTTGAACTTGTTCATCTGACAAACTCTTGACTTGGGATTCCTTCATTGGTTTTCGGGATTTTGAGCTTCCTTGGCCAGTTCTCGTTGAAGAACTGCGATCTGTGTTCGAAGAAGCTGAGCCTTCTCCGTGTTGATGTCCGTGTCCATCTGCGTCTCGGATCCAGTCATCTGGCTTTGAGATCTCTTGTTCTCGGGATTCGATGACGGTGGAGTCACCAGTTGCCAGTCGGTTGAATGACTTGCCTTGGATCGACTTGGTGCCACTGGTTCCTGTGTCATCGGGACATAGCCGCTGCTCTTGGCCTTGGAGATTGGGACTGGTTGCACTTGGTGACTGCCCGTGGTCGCCAAAAGATGACGAGTCTCGTACTTCTCCATGGCCACCACAAAGTTCTGGAGATTCTTCAGCCAGCTTGACACTCCGTGACGATTTCGAATCTGATGGATGTAGCCCTTCTCTTCCTGGAACACTTGGAGGAACGTCTTGCCTGCATGCTTCCCGGACGGGATCATCAGACGTCCCCATTGATCCAGGTTCTGCACTCCTGGAGGTACTTGATAGGTCTTCTCCTGTTGACCTTGATATCGAGGCATCTCCAGGCCGGGATTCTCGTCCCCTGAGAGCTCGGCCATCATGTAAGTCGGTTTTTCCTGAGTCGACATGTTCGAATGAGATACGAGAGTTCCTGACAGGGGTCCTCTGAGCACAGGCTGCTGCATGTGACATGACATGATCATGCGTGACTTCATGCATGGATTGTGTCGTCTCTGTAGCATGGCTCTGCTCATGACTTTCGTGCGAATCATGTGTGTGTTCTGTGATCTTGTGAGAATGGGTATCCTGTACATTGAATTCGGCTTCCGGAATGGATGACATGCAAACGAGAGGAGGGATATTGGCAATCATGGACATGTCAGTGTTGAGCACCTGCAGTGAACCTGTACCTTTCCCTGACTGATCAATGACATGGATCTCCTCATTACTACCTCCTTGGACTTCCAGCAACCGATTGACATCGACACAGAGTAGATTCTTTCGACACTTCTTGAGGGGAATCACATCATCATGATCTAGAAACCTCAAAGATTGATTTCGTGGATCTACCAAGGCTCCTAGCTCTCTTAAAACCGCGTTTGAAATCAAGAAAGGTGTTTGGCCAGGCACTACCTCCACACGGATCCAGCCCTTTTGCCGACGTGGCAAACAAAGTGCAAAGAGACTACGGAGAGTGCCGCTGTTTCCAAATCGAAATGTGACACCTGATGCCAGCTTATGGACTTGAGCTCGAGTTACCTCATCTAGGCTATTCAACAATCCATCAACTCGATCTTGACCTACCACTGTCCTGCTAGCCCCAGTGTCTATCACGGCTTCTCCCATGTCTTCTTCTTGAGAAATCAAAGCCACCGTCGTTTCGGGCGACTGCTCATTCGAATTAGAGCTGGAGAAATCACGTGGTGGAGAAACTGCGGAGTTCGGAGCGGACCTTACGAAGAGACCGTGCTTCCTGCAGCATTCTTGCAGGGATCTTTGGGTTTCCCTTTGAAACAGTTGTTTCACACTTTCCCCATGAACATGCATGAACACAACTTCAGTTGATTCAAAACTGGGAAATCCCTGTGACCCTTCTTCCCCATATATACTCAACCCTGTTGGTCCTGATTCCATTGGTACGGCTTCCGCAGGTAGTTCCATGAGGAGTTCATCTGGTTCCGTAGGATACTCATCAGCATCATCATCTTGGAGATTCAAATGAAGAGCTTCAGCAATGGAAATCATGTCCCCTTTCTCTTTTCCTTTGTTCTCTGATTTGTTGTTCAGAGGACACTCACGGCGCCAGTGGCCGACTTGACCACAGCGACGACATGCTGATGTCGCAATGCGATCAGCCAGGCTCTTTGGACGAAAGCCTCCTTTCCCCTTTCCCGGATTTCCACGGCCCTTTTTTCCTTTGCCTCCCTTGGAGACTGGCCAGAAACCCCTGCTTCGGGCGCGCTCGCGCAGACGGGTTCTGGCTTCCAGGTATGTGTTGTAGCAACTTGAGAGTTCAGCTGAGTCTTGCACAGCTTCTATCAATGTTTCTTCAAAATCCATGATGAAGGCAGCATCTTCGTCACCAGCTTCATAGTACATGTGGAACACCCCATCATCATCCCACTCTTCATACTCCATCATCATAGTTGACTCATCCCAGGTATCCATGGTGTTGGTGTCATATGTTCTGGTTCGCAATTGACCTTTTGTCACACCTTGAAGCTCTTGGAAAAAGCGAGAGCCCAACAAACGGAAACTGCGCCTTGCCTCCTCGTACTTGAGGTTGCCCTTGGTGTCAACGACGATTTTCTTCTTGTCGTCACCTGACAGTTGGCTTTGACGAAGAAGGACGTAGGTGCGTACGTCTTCCAATGTCACCTGGGCCCCCATGAGATCCTCAAAGGCGATATCGTGTCTCGCCAAATACGAGTCGTTCGACTCGTCTCCACGCTGACTCGTGGAGTAGAGAGCCTTCTCAAACAGTGAGAATTTCTCCTCAGTGTCCAACTTGCCCCACTGGCCCCCTAGGGCCTCTATGAGGTATCTCACCCCATCTTCCTTCCTGAGCTTCTCCGCGTCGAGTCGAGCTACTTTCTGGAAAGCTACCCCCTGAACCATCAGGGCGGCTCTGGGTCCGAGCAACGGCAGGTGCTCCTTTGGCCATATCTTCCTCAAAAACTCCAATTTCTTGGAGTAAACCTGGATGTCTGTGATACCTGGCTCGAAGGTTGGCAATTGATGCCATGGAAGTTGCCCCTGGGTGCTTTGGGTACCGGCTGCTTCCGCGGAACCGGAACCACCTCCTCCTGACGATGGCATGGCTCCGTCGTCGAGGTGTTGGCAGTTCGATCTGCTTTGGTTCTTAATTTCTGCAAAGCCCTTGCACTTGAATTGGTTGATCCTAAGATAATCCCCCGTAACTACCCTGTAGCGTCTAAACAGGGGGGTTTCCCCGCGGCAGCCGTAGCTCCGCTACCAATGTGAATAATCCAGGGGATGTGCCAATCCCAACCAAGAATGAGTCCCTGCTCAAAGTCCGATGCAGCCTTTTCCGTGAGCTCAAGAGTCCCTACCCACCCTCCTCTCTGAGAGCCGTGGACGACGTGGCCATGAAGTGAAGGGAAGTGCATCATGTGGAGACATCACATGTGGAAATGAACACTCGTCAAAAATCAAAAATTTTCAAAGTTCACTTCATGTGGATTCACCTTTGTTCTTTGCTCCCTTCTCTTGTTCTGCTAGCCATCGTAGTCGTTCTCGCTTATTGGCCCTTTGTTTCAAAATGTCAAGTTCATCAAACATGGAATATTTTCCATAGGCCAATGCTTTTCGGAGAGTCCCACCATCCATGGATTTTGTAAGAACATCGGCGAGCATCGCCTGACTACTTACCCAACGCAGCTTCATATTCTCAGCTAGACGCTCTCTGATCAACAAACACTCCAAGGTAGTCCTGTATTCTTCACAGGATGGTGTAGAACTCTTCGTTGCGAGATCGTAGACGGACTTGCAATCCGTAGCAACGGATGCAACATTGAGGCTTCGCAGAATGGCCGTTGGATTTGCCCAATCCACTGAGGGATCACATAACCAAGCCCAGAAAATTCTCAACCAACTGACCCTATCCAAGGTACTGCTAAGAGCTGTTGCTTCGGCGCTCAAAGTACTGCGAACTACCCTTGGAATCTTCTTACTGGACCAAGCCATGGGACAAATCACTGTCAATTCGTCATTGGCCATTTTCAGATCCGTGGCAAAAATGATGGTACCCTGTCGTGATGGATCCCCTTTCTTGGTTTCAAACGATGCATCAGAGAATGCACAAAAGGTCAAGTGAGATTCCTGTATGGGTACAATCATCAACGAAACTGAATGGCACTTGGCTTCATACAAAATTCGATTCGCATCAAGGAGATCGGAAATCCGTGCCTTTGGGATCCGTGACTGGATGATTCCCACTTTGGCACAGATGTCTGGCCGAGTTTGTACCGCCGCAAACTGAAGTGATCCACAGAGTTGTCGGAGACTTTGTCTCTCTGATTCGGAAACTTCACTCTGTGATGCTAACCTGCGGCTTCGTGGAACATGGATGGGCGCTATCTTCTCTATATACTTCTGCTGACACATTTCGATGCTACCGTCATCCGCGGTCATTGGAGAGAACACTCGGGTGGGGGGAGCAATTGTTTGACACGGCGTGAGAAAGAGCCAACGCTCTGCTGTTTCCAGACCTTAGGTCCTGGCTTTACGAGCGCCCCATAATGCGCTACGACCATTACTGTTCCTTGGCGACAAAGATTGCCTAAGAAACGAAAATCGGTCTTGGAATTTCCATCTTATGATGCCGTTCTGGTTCGTTCCAAGGTCGGTGGCTACAGAATGTGATTGGCAAGACGCTCAGACGGAAGTGCGTGAAACACTAAAGCGTCCATTCCTGGCTATCAGCTAGTCCAGCGAATCCAGCGATTCGTACCTGACGGACATCCATTGGCATATGTATAAATATATTTGTATTCAAATGAATATAGATAAACCTATACATATATTATAGTTATTTTAAAAAATATATTATAGTTATTTAAGTATATATATATATATCAATATCTATTCATATATAATATATATGTAAATATGGAATATTAAAAAACAACATGCGAAATCCGCAAGAAACATCAGTCAATTTTCTTGGGCGCAGAGTGGCAAGGTCTTTGGAACCATCGTGAATTTGTGTTGCTTGTGGGATGTTCGGACCTTGGCGCCCTCCGATGGCACTTTTTGATGATGTCTTGATTTGATGCATTGACAATTGACTCAGGCCTGCTCGCGATTGCTGTGTTTGGAGCTCAGCTGGCCCCTGTGCATATTCCACCAACCCCGCCAGCCCTGCTCCTTCTTCAAGGGTCATGAGCCATGCGTCTTTCTGCATGGTCGTGCTGTCAAAAAGCCTATGACGCCCCAGAAGCAATACTACCATCAACACCGTCCTAAAGGAATCCGCAATTAGAGCAACCCATCATGACAGTTATGATGACATATCATGATTCACGGTTGTGGTTGTGGTTGTGGTTGTGGTTGTTGTTGTTGTTGTTGTTGTTGTTGTTGTTGTTGTTGTTGTTGTTGTTGTTGTTGTTGTTGTTGTTCTGGTTGTGGTTGTGGTTGTGGTTGTCGTTGTCGTTGTCGTTGTCGTTGTCGTTGTCGTTGTTGTTGTTGGTGGTGATGGTCGTGGTGATGATTGGTGAGTTGGTTGGTGGGTTCGTTGATGGTTGGTGATGGTGGGGGTGCGGACTGAGATACTTGTGAATGGTTCGCCGACGTATCGTTGTTGATTCACAGGGCCCCATTTTGACACGATTAAATGTACCATAATTGGCAGTTGCCCCTGCTATTTCCGAACTTGATTGAGTGGGAAGCGTCACTTTGTAAGACCAAACCAAACCCTTGATGAACCAGTGAACGCCATCCTGGAAACCCTACCTGCAGCTGCTCAGGTTGTTTTGTCGGAGGATGGAGCGGTGAGTTTTGACTTTGTCGAAAGCGAAGCGTCCAAACGAAGTTTGCAGATCCTGCAGTCCGTGGTGAGTCAGGAAGACCCTGAACTGCTTCAAAGGTGCCATGTTGTTGGTAAGAATAGTTAAAGGAAAAATGATGAAGAACGATGACATAATCTGATGAAGAATGATGCAAACTGATGCTTCAGAAGAGTCAGAAGTTGGTCATCACGTGGCAACGATTTCGTTGTGCTTCCCATGAATGGTTTGCCCAGGCTGCACTTGGCCTACTCAATCACCTTGCTTGCAATCGTCTGGCAAGATCCTAAAGTCTTGCGTTGCGCCTGTAAGCTGCAGCTGTCATGATCTCAGGCCAATCGCCAAGATACATTTTGGCTTGGTCTCGAGGCCGATTCAAAGCTCAGAGACAGCTAAGAGTTGCCCCAGCGTCGACATTGCGTCTGTTCTTGGTGTACAGGAACGAGTTGGCCGAAGAGTGGAAGACAAGAAAGTACTACGTTGTCCAAGCCTGATGAGCGTCAATGTTCAAACCGTGGAGTGACAGTATGACAGACTCCATACTATGCAAGAAGTTCTTTGGAGTTCACTGCAGTTCTCCTCTTCCATTCCACCAACCCAATTATTTCGAACTGCGGTGAGACTCTTATGGCATCGAGAATATGCCGAGGCCAATGGCACCTTACAGGGCGATGGGATTCCGGCTGAAGACCTCTCTGGCTCGGAGCACTTCCTGCAAGTTTCATCCAACTTGCTGATTTTTCATGATGGTCATATATGCGGATGTCTATGGACGTCTATGGATGTCTATGGTCTAATTTGAGTCACTCATTGACACCGAAGCTTCGGTGTTCCTCCGGCACCTCCATGGCTTGCCAACGGCATATCGCAGTCGTTTTTTGGAGCTGAGCAGGAAACAATTCTGCTGTCATGTATAAATGCTGAGAGCGGTATTGCGTTGGAAATCATTGCCATCCATTCTGTGCTATCATGGCCATTCCTTTCTTCATTTCTGAATAGTAGAAACATGCCATGACTCAGAACGCTGAGACTTCGTCTCGCCACGTCGCCAGGTACAATGAGTACCTTGATAGTGACACCTTCGTCTATGATGGATCAAGGAACTGACCGTGGGCCAATTCTAATCCTCCCGGTTCACTAAATTTTTTCATGCCAACCCTACCTCCAGTTCTAGACATCCACAAATGTTCCAAAGGCTGCGTGCTCAAACCATCATACAGGATGCAGAAACCTTGTGCTGTGGGCATGCTTGAGCCAGACACAATCATGTCCCAACAAGACGTCAGTGATCGGGTCTTTGGGCAGGTACCTCCAAGACTTAGTTGGGTTTTTGGAGAACATGCTCGTATCGCCAGTCTCTGCGTTCGCAGCCGATTCTGGTCGAGCGTTTGACTACCTGGTTTAGTGGGAATTATTCAGGTATTGTGAGTACAGTCCATGTAAGCAACCAGTAGAACTCAGTATAACCAATCCATACTAGGCGCGGAAGCTTGCTCACGTCGTGTTGTTGTCGATTGATCAAGTCTGCTGGTGCCAACCTGCGAGGAATCCGTTCGACCACGGATTCTGGTCGAATTGCTTCACCTTTTGGTGCCAACCCCGTTGGCCGGCCGTCACTGCCTGAGAACAGTTGTCGAGCTACAAGCAAAACCATTCGAATGATCTTTCCGTGTATCGAAGGTTGCTCCTTCTAAGGCTACCAAAAATGTAGCTGAAAGTGGCAGTGTGAAAGAATTCAATCCTTTGGCTTGTCTCTCGAGCTTCTCTTTTAGTGCCAAGGATGCCAAAGGGGAATTCTGAAGCAGATTTGCTTTGTCTCACTGCTGCGGCTAGAACGTCCAGCAACGGTGAATTGAGAGGACGGACTGCCGGTGGTTCAGAGTGACACAATGAAGGTCATTCTGACTCCATGAGTTTCTTTGCTGGGACCGAAAGGTCAAGCACTGAAACTTTGCTAATGTGAAAATAGAGATGGAGACGTTGGCGCACTGACGCCTGCTGTGTTGACAGCTGCTACTACACTTTCGATGTTGCGTCTGGCACTGATGTTTCATGCACGGTACTGTGACAGATTGGGAGATCAAGGTAGTGAGAGGTAAATCTCAGCCTATCTATTCATCTACATTTGCTCGGATGGGTGGGAATCGTTGCTTCTCATAGAACTCAGTGGCATATTACCCGATGCGTTTAACTGCTGTGACTAAAGTGTCCAGCAAAGCTTTGTGGGCAGGACTGGTGATGGTTCAAGCACCATCATGGTCATGTTGACTCCAGCAGTTTCTCTGCTGCGACCGAAAGGTCAAGCACTGAAACTATGCCAATGTGGAAAAATAGAGATGAGGGCGTTGGCGCGCGGACGCCTGCTGTGTTGACCGCTGCTACTGCGCTTTCGATGTTGCGCTTCCGAGCTTGTGCTTGATGCATGGCACTGTGACAGATTGGGAGATCAGATCTTCGACAGGGTGTTGCAAACACGAACAAACAAACCACTATATAATATATATATATATATATATATGCACACACACACACTGATTTGTAAGGTTTTAAGGGCTAGCTATTAGCTCTGATCATTGTAGTTCAAGATGATTAGAGACAGGTATCAGTTTGTCTATCCATATGCTATATATCATTTGCTGGGATGCGTTGGAATCATTGCTTCACAAAGAAACCATTCTGGGTGGGATGGGTGGAACGAATATTGTTGTTGATCGTTTGATTCTTTTTTTGAAGTTCTGCTGTTTAGCATTCCGAAGCATGCTTCCTGTTGTCCTTTGCCAGATATCGAAATCAACCTGTTGAGTCCCCGTTTTGCAGCGGCGCGTGATGAGTATTGTGTAGGGAGTTCCGTTTGATTTACGCATGACTGCTGCTGCTGCAGGATTTCATCTCGATCCTGCTGTCTCATTGTGAATTTGATTTTGTTTCAGCATTGGCATCGTTTTTTGAAATGCATGGATGTTGCGAAGAAGCAGGCTGAATCAGGGTGTCACAAGTAGGAGAGCATGGCAAACAATATGGTAACAATATGGTAAACAATACGGCAAACGATATGGCAAACAATATGGATCCCAAGGCATATCCAGCTGGCGCAAATGGAACAGCCTGAGCTGAACCTGCAGGCTGTGAGCTTTCACAGGCTTGGCCATCTTCATCGGTACAATGCTGTAAGCGATCTGCGAACCAGAAATTGGGGTCCAACTCTTGTGAAACCTTGAACTTGTCAGGTCTTTTGAATTCCTACATTGCAGATTAGAAATGTGCAGATTTGAAATTTGGTGCAAGGCCAGTCTTCGGAACCGTCTTGGTCAAGCGATGCGAAAGTTGCATCAATCCTTTGTGAAGTGGGGCTCTGTCAAGGCCATTGCCAAAGAGCACGGCATCTCTTGCAATCCAGTTTGAGTTGTAACAGTTGTGTGGTATATTTCTGTTTGTTTGCTCGGGAAGTGAGATGCAAGCTTCAGCGCAAGCTATATTTCCGAGAGGTTTCAAGTTTCAATGGCTCTCTTCCACACAAGTCTCAAGGGCAGGCGAATGGGAAGCGTGGCTTTTTTTCTCCAAGTATGTTGAACGAAAAGAAGACACACCGATCAAGGGTCATCACTCCTTTCAAGTTCGGATTGAATATATTTAGCTGCTAATCTGCTAATAGTTTAATAGCTGATGATTGAAGCTGTAACTAGCTGATGATGTACCATATTGAGCTGGTGATTGAAGTTGATTTCTACGAGACTTTGTTTCCCATTGCATCGCATCACACTGGAAGTTGATGGAGAACCTGAACTTGACCAGTGCTCTCCATCTGTGTGCTCCTCAGATCTCAGTTCGTGGAGCAAAAATAAGGGAGGCGCTTTGCTTCAAAACTGTGACTCGCAGGATAGAGTCCGCGATGTGCTTCTATGCGATGATCTGCCAGGATTGCGATTGTGACATTGTGATATTGTTGTGACATTGTTGTGACATTGTTGTGACATTGTTGTGACATTGTTGTGACATTGTTGTGACATTGTTGTGACATTGTTGTGACATTGTTGTGACATTGTTGTGACATTGTGACATGTGTTTCTGAATGATTCCACTCGGAAGATCAGGGGTTGCATTGTTCTAAATTGCAAATGCCGACAGAGTTTTGTCTTAGTCAAACGCTCAGGTCAAAGCAGTTTCTTTCGTTTCTTCTTCTCACTGCTTCTTATTCTCGCAACAGGCGAAACTGCACAGTTCATGACCGACTTGAAGTGATGGCCTCAAGGATAGGTATCGGACTCTGGTGAAGGACGCTCCAAAGTCATTGATGACATAAACACACAGCATACATAGCCTTTCTTGATGATTCCCGCAATGTTTCCCTTTTGGTGGAACACAAAGTGGTTGAATGACTTGGAATCAGCTTTGCCACTCTGCTGCTTCGCCAAGGCAGGAACTGAGCAGCACTCTGCTGCGATTGCAGGACACCCAAGTGATATGCGATCGACCCGTGACGGGACATCCCGGACAGGGGTGCTCATCATGGGCAGGGCATTGCTTCCAAGTCACATGTTGCTTTGACAATGAGGCTGAAGGTCACAGATCTGCAAAATACCGTTCTGACCTGGATAAAAAGTGACCACATTTGTTTTTGCTCGCCATAATGTAGTAGCACTCAAGACCAGAAACACAAAAAATACAATGATAGGAAGAATGAATCAGAATGATAGCAAGACAAGAATATAGCAAGAACATGAACATGATCATAATGATGGTGATTCATGGGGGTCACAAATTAGATTGCAAAAAGCAACTGCTGGTGCCCACTGGCCTGCGAGGAATCCGTTTGATCACGGATGCTTGTCCAACTGCTTCACCTTTTGGTGCCAACCATGGCACCAGAAGGTGAAGCAGTTGGACAAGAAACTGCTTCACCTTTTGGTGCCAACCCCGTTGGCCGGCCGTCACTGCCTGAGAACAGTTGTCGAGCTACAAGCAAAACCATTCGAAGGATCTTTCCGTGTATCAAAGGTTGCTCCTTCTAAGGCTACCAAAAGTGTAGCTGAAAGTGGCAGTGTGAAAGAATTCAATCCTTTGGCTTGTCTCTCGAGCTTCTCTTTTCGTGCAAAGGATGCGAAAGGATGCCAAAGGGGAGTTTTGAAGCGGATTGATTTTGTTTCAGTGAGACAAAGCCACTCCGCTTTAGAGCTCCCCTTTGGCATCCGTGGCGCGATTGGGCTTTTTGTTTTCACTGCTGCGACTAAAATGTCCAGCAACGGTGAATTGAGAGGACGGACTGCCGGTGGTTCCGAGTGACACAATGATGGTCAGCGTGACCATGTGTTGACCGCTGCTACTGCGCTTTCGATGTTGTGCTTCGGCGCTTGTCCTTCACGCACAGCACTGTGACAGATTGGGAGATCAGATCTTCCGACAGGGTGTTGCAAAGAGGAACAAACAAACCACTATATATACAGTTCTTTAAGGGCTAGCTATTATCTCTGATCATGGTAGTTCTAGATGACTAGAGAGAGGTATCAGGTTATCTATCCTTTTACATTTGCTGGGATGGGCTGGAATCATTGCTTCACAAAGAACCACTCTGAGTGGGATGGATGGAAAATCTTTTGATGAGCCTGTTGAGTCACACGCGTGCAGCTGCGCATGATGTTATTGTCAAGGGGGGGCGCGTCACTGCCGGGAGATTTCTCGATCCTGCAGTCTCACTGTAAATTCCATTCTGATTCAGCCATTGGCATTGTCAACTGCATGCAGAGTCATAGCATGGCACACGATCTGGTAAACTGGTTATGGTAAACTGCGGTACGATCCCCAAGTGCAGGGGACAGTTCCAGCTTGCGCGTCGATGCCAATGGATGCCGATGAACATCCAGCCAGTGAGCTGAAAAACCAGCAGGCTGTGAGCTTTCACAGGCGTGGCCATGGAAAACCTATCTTCATCGGTATATTGGTTTGGCTGGAACTTATCTGCCAAAAAGATTGGGTCCATCTCTTGCGGAACCCACTCAAAGCGATGATCGTTTTTGGTTCGGACAATTTGTTGTGCGAAAGCGCAGGTGCTGCCCAAAGCTTGCCCTGGATGGATGCTCAGAGCGTTGTCCAAACGCAGAGAGCAGCTCAGCTGAAGGCATCTCAAGGCACTGGTGGTTTTGGCCTTCAGTCATGAGATGCTCACTTGAACTAAGGCTTTGGAAGAGATACTTCTCAGGCGGGGCTGCTTCTCTGGATAGGACTCTGTTCGCAAGCTATCAGCGCCCAGCGTTTCAAGGACTCAACCAAGATGAGAGCTGGACCGCACCACCATGGATGGTCCATGCCCGACGGAATCTTTTCTCCAGGCAGATTTGGGTGAGCATTGACAGGACGTGTTTGCTGGGTGCGACTTTTGAAACTAATCCTGATATTGCATGCCTACTTTATACGGACGTGACTAGTAGGTGTATAGTATAGAATCGTATTCCAAATGTTTTTTTTACAGACTATATAGACTATAGATTTACTATAGATGACTAATGAGAGTGTTTGTTGGCTATTGCGGCATCCGCTTTATCTATCCAACTTGTTAACCATCCTCAGCCATCATAAACCGCGATGAAGCATTTATCTCCTCCAATCAACCTTTGAGTTTGCGCCTACCAGCAATGGTTCAACCATGAAATCACCGTCATGAATACAATATTTATTTTTCTTAACACTACAGTATTTTTACTTATCGCCCAGTACATAATCAGAAGGGACTACTATCACCACAATCATGACCATCATGAATTTTGTCAGGATCGACCAACACATGAATTTGTCTATCAATCATCAAACCATGATAAAAAATGTTCACTTGTATTTTCCACAGTTTTTTCTTTCACTATCCTATATAAAACTTGGATTCCACTTATCAAGCGACAGTTCTATACGATAAAGCTTACAAGTATCAGCCATGGTATGGCCATTGTTTTCCCTACTATTGTTGCTTATTATCCTCCATGATTGGTTGGTTTTCCTGACCCAGCAGCTGCGATCCACCGGTGATCCAGGCTCCATGGCTTGCGGAAGGCTCGCTCGGCAAGCGGTCGCGAAGAGGCTGCTCGGCTTCGCAGCTGATGGCTGCGCTGGTGAAAGCCGGTGGCCGGCTGTGGTAGGGCCTGGTAGGGGATCAGACGAAGATCCTCAAGTGATCTTTGGTTAATAGTAGCTGGTTTAGCTGGTTAGGGGATCACAACTAGCAACTAGCTTGGGGATATACCAGCTATGGCTATGGGTCAAGGCTTGATGGTTAACAATTGAGGATGGTTTGACATCATCGAGGATGTTTGTATGTCAATTGTTAATTGATCTTGATTGCTGATGTTGACAATTCACAATGTATGGTTCACAGTGGTCCCGTGGACGGTTCATTGCAAAACCATTCAAGCACCACGGATGCCTTGGATCCCCCTTTTGTCTGTTGTCATTGGCACAACGGGGATTCGGTTTTTGGCGTGCCACTGTTTGGACATTTGCAGAATCCCATCTCTCTGAGCTTCCCCTGTTGCATTGTTGTATTGAAGCAGCTGGAAGATCTGGAAGTGCTGTTCTCTTCGAGATTCAGCTTCAGCTTCCAGGTTCTCTTCGTGGTGTCTGAGTACTGCCGACGGGTTTGCAGCGGAACTCGGTGGAACTGCCATGGCGCTTGGCCAAGCTCCACAACTGACAGGTGTCGGCGAAGGCAGCTGCTGAGAGATCCTCGCGACTGGGTGGCCGGAGCCATAGCACCAGTGGTGTGCCGTGGTGCCCCCAAAAAGGTGACCAAGTGGGCAGTGCCTCAGGTGGCAATGACCTCGCTGGGTCACGTTCACCTTTGGACTGAATCTCTGGACCTTCTCGAGGCCTGCGGTACCTGGACCTGGTCCAACTTTTGTAAAACACTTTTTTTGAGAAAGACCACCTTGGTGAGGCTGCCTGTTTTGGCCACAAAATCGAACAAACACGGGTGGTTTCAGAAAGCTCAAAATGTTGAATTTCTGCTGCTGATTGATACTTGAACGTGAGGCAATGCACTCGGAGAGCGAGGTCGTAGTGCACGCATTTAATACAACTCTCTCAGCTACCCAGTCTTGCTGGCTCAGAGATTCACAGCGACAGAGATGTGAACATTTCCTTACTGCAGTTTCTTATTGGCAACGTGTCTTTCTTGAGCATTTGTGTATGGCTTTTGGTCACCGCTGTCATTCTGTCCCATGAGTCTTATTCAAGTCCTGCAAACATGTCAGGAAGGCTCAGCAATGGCAAGCAGCGGTTGCCTTGTTCAGCGACATAGAACGTCACTTGTTTGACACAAAACGGATTTGTCCATCAGCAGAATGCACCGCCTCGAAGCAGTTTCTTAGGATATGCCCTGGTGCCTGACACGGTGCCAAATCTGCATTAAATCATCGACTTTTTGACATCTGAGATCATAAGCAGTTGCAAAGTTGCAAAGGCGTTGATCATTGTTGATGGTTCTACCAGCGCAGATCATTAGTGGTAAGCACTTGTGAGTAACCATCAATTACTTTCAACCATCACTCAATTATCAAAGCCCAAAACCAGCGAATCTGACTGCATCCTTTGGGACTCAGGTCACTTGCAATGCATTCCTGACTGCTTTCGACAAGGGAGGCCAATGGCAACGTCCAGGACTTGGTGATGTCGGCAACGGCACCATGGACCAGACATGAACCGTTGATGCTGCATTTTTTCATGCTTATGGTTCATTGAGTCAATCATTGGCCGCCATATTATCCACCATCAGCCAAGCCAATGTAACCACTCCTAAGTAACCAATGACATTCAACGACCATCAACCCATCAACTTTCACCATTTTGAGCCGCCGACAAACATCGCATGCTGCGTGTTTTCAGTGCTCCAAAGGTTTCAGCTTGCAGGTGCCCTGGATTTCCTTGGAAGATTTGGTTCCCATCAGCTCGAGCCGAACGTTGTCAGCTACAGTTTGGTCCCTAGCAACCAGCTGTTTGTGTTTTGGTTAATGATGCAGGATGCTTGACAATTAAACCATATTAAACCTGAATACGACAATTCAGAAATGATGCTTCGTATCTAAGTTAATGATGCTTGATACTTTAGTCAATGATGCTTGATCATTGATGCGCGAACAATTGATCCTTGATCATTCATAAGTAGCTGAATGATGCTTGATACTGAAGTCAATGACGCTTGGTACTTAAACATGAGTGATGGGTGAGAATCAAGTAGATGATGCTTGATAGTTCAGGGAACGATGCTGGATGACTAAGTTAACGATGCTTGGTTTTTGAGAACAAAGTGACTGATGCTTGCTCATTGATAATTCAATGAATGATGCTTGATGATTAAGCAAATGCTGTTTCATGATAAAATTAATGACGCTTGATGATTAAGTTAATGATGCTTGATAATCATGCTAGTGATGCTTGACGTTTCGATAAATTATGCTTCATATTTCAGGGAACGATGCTGGATACTGTAACTAAGTTAGTGTTTCCGTATGCGACATTGTCGCCACTACTTAAGTACTCTTTCCACTAGTCATTTTCTCACCATTGAGCTTACTCACCATGTAGACTCACTAAGCTAAGCTAAGCTAACCCTCTCTTTATACATGTACAGTAATATACATACACTAACTCTTACTATCTGTATTCTCACCCTTTGTACACCCGAGATGTTCCCACCATTTCCCACTTCTCTTGGCCCCACTTCTTGGGGGCCGGCCTTCGCGAGGTGCAGCGGTCTCCGCATGTGAGCGACAACGTGCGTGGCAGCAAGCGCTTCAGGTCCAGCAAAGTGGCTCGTGAATGGTGAGCCGTGGTGCAGCTGGTTCAATGGTAGCGGTGAGCCGTGGTTTGCGTTGGTTGATTCCGGTTGAATATGGGTGGATTATGGTTGATTCTGGTTGATATTGGTTGAGAACAGGTCATGATGGTTGATAATCATAGTTGATAATGACAGCAGATAATTAAGCAGTTGGTTCATTGTCATAGTGAATCATTCTTATAATGGTTGATCATTTCCCAATTTTTTTTAGCCCTTGTCTGTCATCAATATGGCCATTATTCTCAGTTGCAACTGATAATTCAGACAGTAATGGATAAATTAGCCATTGTTGTAATTGTACCATGGCTTCCGACAAAAATGATCAGTGTTAGGGACCACAACCTGGTTCTTGACCTGCACCCATTTTGTGACTTTTGGTATGACAAGCGGCATTCTGGCTTTGGATTGGATATTCTTGCTCATTGTTTGGTCGAATTCTTTGTTTGCTTGGTTCGCCATCACAGATGTTTGTGCAGGTCTTTGCCAGTATGCAGGGAAAGGACATTGCTGGCGACGTGGTTGCTTTCAATGCAGCGCTCAGTGCACTCGATCGTGGTTCGCAATGGCAAGAGGCTGGCACTGGTTCACTATTTACGTGGATACAGGGCATGCACAAACTGCAGAAGAGTGCCTGGCAGTACTTAAGTCCCCGACACTAAGTCATCCTTGGGTCGGATGTGGGTAGGCTTTGACATTGCTGGAAGACATGAGCAAGGCTGGGCCACTTGGAGCTAAAACTTGAGCCATGCTGGGCTAACTGATCCTCTGGCCTTGGTTACACCATGTCCGTCTAGAGGAACAGTGCATGCGACGCTACTGAACTGCGACTCTGCGATTTCTTCATATCACTGCCCTGTAGCCATTGTAATGGAAATATGCTGCTAGTTCGTCCCTGTAGCCTTGTAGCCGTGTAGCCTTTGTCATGGCCCCAGATGAGACTGAAGCGAAGCCTGGCGAGCTATGGGACTGTGATCAGTGCCTGTGGCAATGCTTTGCAGTGGAAGGTGACCTGGTGGCACCCGGTGGCACGTGGTGGTAGCTGGTGATACCATGGATCTCAAGGGACATGGGCCTCAGCGACCAAGGAATCGGTTGAGTTGCTGAACGCGCTGCAGCAGCAAGGGTGGGCACCTCATGGTGGCGACGATGCTATGCTGTCGCTCCATGATGGGTTGTGGTTCTCCAACGTGGAGCCATCATTACTTTGGGGGACTGGGGCTTCACCATTGATATCCGGGTTTCTGCAGGAAGTTCGTCTGAGGTTGCAGCCTAGCCTCATCATCATGAATCTGTGCCTGAATGCTTGCCGCAAGGCGGCCCATGATGAAAAACTGCGCTCAGATTGGGATCCCTTTCGCCAACTGTTGGGCGAGGCTGAAAAGCTGCATGTTTCGCTGCAGCTCTACAATGACATGCTCAGCAGGTGCGCCGCTAGTGCTCCTTTTGGACTCGACGAGAAGGAATCTACAACTTATTGGCAGTGAAGTCTATTCTCTAATACTGAATATATACATACATACATACATACATACATACATACATACATACATACATACATACATACATACATACATACATACATACATACATACATACATACA
>VSDK01015468.1:33763-55220 GCA_009767595.1 Symbiodinium kawagutii
CAGGAAACTGCCCTAGCTGTGACGGACCTTGTCCCAGTGCCACAGCCTCCAACAGCTGGACTCACCGAGGTACAAGTTGTTGCGCTGGCAGACGTCCTCCTGGAAGCACAGCAGGATGCAGATGCAATGAGCCTCTTCCATGAGGTGCGGGCATCGTGCGAGCTGATCCATGGCAGTTGCCAAAGGCATTTAAATCAACTTTACAATATTCATGGTACGTGAAGTTGCCAAAGGTATCAACAAACAGGTATTCAACAACAAGGTATCCAACAAGGTATCCAACAAGGTACTGTGTCCAAAGGTCACCTTGGAACAGCTGTGGCGTTCCAGGCTGGCAGCATGTCGCTTTGGAAATCTGATGCAAAGAAGGCACATGGGAACTCTGATTCTCAGCGGCTTTCGCATTGAATGGATCCATGGATGGCAGGTTCTGGACTTGCACGCCTTAGGAGGCCAGGCCGCCAGGCCGCCCACCAGGTCGCCAGGTCACGCCAGGTGAGCTTAGTTGCTGAGGCCAGGGCAGTTGCTCAGCTCCCGTTGCTGAAGCAGCAGTCAGTGGGGAGCCCAAGCAGGCTGAAGCCTCGGAGAACGGCACGAAGAGCTGAGGTGGCTATTGATTGATATTGATCAACCAATTTCATGGGGGATAATGACCAACAAAACTATAGGGAAACCATGGTTAATGATAGGGGAACCAGGGGTACTAAGGGTGAACTGACCCACAGCGAGGTGCAGCGCTTCTGCAAATGGCACATGAACACAACTTCTCTGCAAAGCATGGACTGGTGCGAGCCACGGTTGCCCAGATCTCTGAAACTGTTTGTCTTGCAGTTCTCAGTGTTTTCGATGTGCAAACATGCAAGGTCATTGTCACTGGGCGAGGGAAGGGAAGTATTGGAGGAATTCCATTGCTGCGGCCAGCCATCATGTATCGCCAGCATTGTTTCCTGCAACGTTTTGCAACTGCTTGTGTCGTGCTTCCAGAGCACTTTGAGCACGCTACAGAGAGTTAGTGTCGGACACATCCATTGGCGTAGCCTGGTCAAAGTCAGATGCCTGTTTTTGGAGATTATATATATTTTTTCCTTGGTAGGACCACGAACCTCTTTCCATCATCCTTGCACATGTTTCGTTTCCGGCTTCCCAATCCTGCAAAGAATCAACATCTAGAGTTTGACGAGTCTAGAGCAATCTAGAAGGAAGGTATCACACTGTGCAGGTACCATCTTTACGTGTGCAAATAACGAAAAAGGCACAAGGCACAAGTAGTGAATGGCAGTGGCAGTGGCAGTCGCAGTAGCAGAAGCAGCAGTGGAGATTGAGGGGTGTCAGTCCAGTCTTGCTCTTTGGGTGGAGTTGGAATTCCTGTCGCTTTGCGACATTCGCCCCCAGCAATACTTCAGGCTTCAAGTCAGTCTGACCTTGTTTAGTCCAGGAGAGACTTTGCGTCCTAAAAGGGAATCCACTTCCACTCACATGCTTTGCCTTCTGCAGCAGATATAGTCAGCGGATCGGAAGTTGGCGATCAGAAATTGCGTGTGTTAGCGGCCGATGCGACATGTTTTCAAAGTATCCACATCCAACACACTTGGCAATCGCGCCCCTTTACCTACCCCTCTTTGCAAGGCGCACATTTCCTGAACACTAAGAACAGGGAAGACGAAAAAGAACAGAGGAACCGCAAGGAACCTTTGCGTGTCAACCCTTGCCTCATAGATCAAGTTGGGCGGCCTGCACTCCTGTGGAACCTGTTGTGTTTCAACATAGCTCCCAGATTCGTTCCATGGGCTGATGGGTCTAGAGGTAAACCTTTTGCCCTTGCATCCATTTCAAGACTTCTCTGAAGGTGGAATAGGCAAAGAAGACGCATGTAATAGACCATTTGCATCCATTTGCAACAACCACAAACACTAACAACGCCAGCAGACAAAAGCGTTCAACAGCCCAAAAGGGTTGCATTAGCAGATGCAAAATCTGTGCTTGATGACTGGCTCACGATTGAAGCTTGCATCTTCAGCAGCTGATCATTGCTCGAGCAAAGAAAACCTGTGATCGTCTCGCGTGGCAGGTCCTTCCTAGTTGATGGCTTGGGACTTGAAGTGCGACAGGTGCCGGGTCATGTGCAGAGCGCATTCTTTTCATCCGATCTCTGTGTGGATGAAAATCCTGAAGGCTTCTGGTGCTCTGCTCGTCGGATCCTTGTTGAAACCGACAAATTTTGGTGCTTTTGATTTGGGGGTTTCTCAAGTCGTTGGACCCCAAAATGGCTGGTTTATCACTAAAAATGGTTGATCAACTTGATGATTTGAGGGTAGCCCTATAACTTGAGAAAACCCTACTTGCTTCCATTGGTTCCTTTTCTTGGTTCATTTTTGTGCCTTGACTTCGCGACTTGGCGCTGAGGTGAGCAGGGCATCCCTTCATAGACTCTGGCAGGGCGAATAACGGGATACAAAGATGTCCAAGTTTCTGTGGTGTGCTCCACAGGTAGATTACGGTAGACTCAAGATGATTCAAATTTTCGAGGATGAAAAAAGGAACCGTTGTGAGACTGCGCTGCCACAGAATGACCTGACAGATTTCCAGGTTTTGTCCTCTCGCAGATGTTGATTTTGTTGTCATTTCGGATTCGTCCTTGACTGGGTATACAGCCTGAGGGTTGGGTAAGAATCTGGTTTTCAAAAAGTGAGGGGTCTCAAGTTCTTAGTTTCAATGGTCCATCGTCTTCGAGGTTTGGACGTTGAGGGTGTCTCAAATTTCTTAGCACTTTCTTAGCTGTTTATTCCTTAGTCTTTCACTCGTGTACCCCATCCTGAACCTCTGTGGCGCTCTGCGCATGCTGCCTGGAACTTCCGATGCCAGTGTCTACCGGATGAGCAAAAGGGGTGTGTTTCACAGCAAAGGGTGCATGTCATGAAACAGACTTGAATCCACATCTATTCATACGGATTTTTTTCTGTGACTAAACAGATAAGCAACACTGTAGGTTGAACGAGTAAGAATAGCACATTGACGAGCACACTTCATGAGTTTCTCTGCCCCTACAAACAATCCGCGTCCTTCAAAATTGTTTCGCTGTGGTCAGAGCCATGACATTTAAGCAGAACTAGCGTTTTGCACAGATGGTTGAGCAAAGTTTGTGCCAGATATTGAACAAATTGGTTGCTGAGAAGTTGGGCGAAGCCTGCCCGTGGAAGTCGTAGCTTATGATCCCTGGAATCGGAGAGCCCCCGTTTGTTGGCTGATTTCGCTGCTATGACAGTTCAGCTTAGCAGATTCAGCGCTGGTTGTGGATGTCTCGATGGGTGCGCCGGCCAAGCTCACAGCCTGGAACTTAGTTGTTCGAGTCCCACTGAGCGCCACAGACTTTTGGCACCTGAAAGTTCCAGAGTTTACAACGAAACTTTTGCTGTGAATGGACTTAGCCTGGCAGAAACCTTGATTTTTTCGGTCAGTGGGTGCTGCTTCTGCCATTGAAAGAGTTTGCGCCATGTCCAATGCCTTTGATTCAAGATATTCGAATGGGGCAATGGTGAACTCCCATATAATATAGCTTTGTCTTTGTCATGGTCACCATTCGACAAAGAAACGACTAGTTACATCTAGTTGCTAGTTATCCATGGTGAGCCCCAATGGGGCAACGGCGCCGCGTCCCATCATTCAGGGATGGTGGGTTATGGGCACCACTGCCGCGATGAGGTGCGGGCAACTGCCGGCTCCACCTGGGCGATAGTTGGTGTGATTTTGTTGCTGTCGCGCGGCAGCAGATGGAGTGGAGTGCGACGACTTGTCGTCGTGGGTCGTTGATTGTGCTGCTGGGAAGATTTTGCTGAAGATGTCGTGAAGAAACTTCGATGGTAGAACTCTGCCAGTGATGCCCCACTGCAGCTTGTGGTCGCAATGCATGTATTTGCTCATACTCCCAGCACCAACATTTGTCAAGCAGTTTTCAAGCTTCCGAGGTTCAATGGGGTTCGGCGCTGTGTGCCGGTGGCTCTGCAGCCCTTCACTCAAGGCGGTCATGGGGCATCCATGGGGCATCCAGGGGACATCCATGGGGGCATCCATGGGGCATCAATGAACCCTCCATGGGGCATCATGTGGTCCTGGTTTTTTCAGGGAGGAATTCTCAACACTGTCGCGCTCATCAGCTTCGGCTCCAGGGACTGTAAGGTATCACAATTCCTTCGTGCACTCTCTTGCAAAAAAGCAGACGAGATCATGCAGAACAAAGCAGATGTTTAAGAGAAACAAGTGGAAGTGAGTTGAAGGATAGAGTTGCAGCCACAGAAGCTACAGCCCTCCGGAAGAAAAGCCATAACAAACCATCATCGCAGACAGGCCAGCAGGTCCATGGATCTTGGTGATGGTTACGTCCCGTGTCCCGTGGCGATTTGAAGATCTTGAAGTTGTAGCGGCCAAGGTCGCCTATCCTGGAGCCATGGATGAGCCCAATCTGCAAACTGCAATGCTTGGGAACTTGATCTCCGAGCTTCGCCTGTTATCCGACGATTGCCCCAAAAGGAGCCTTCAGCATGTTTCCCAGGAGCTGGTTCGACATTCTTCAACTTGTGAGGTTGTCAACCCTGAACATCAATTCACGTTTTGTTGAATGAACCAGGACACTAGGGTGCCAGATTGTGAACATAGTAAGAGCTGAATCTTTGTCAATCCCAGACTCCAGCGTTGGCGTTTGACAGGAAGCTGCACGCCAAGACCTAGGGGTTCGAAGAGATCTAACAGGGATTTCGCGGCTGGCAGAGGATTGCTCTGACAAGGTCACGCCGCAGGAGGAATTCAAAGAATTTGGATGGCAGCACTTGGGCAGAAAAGCAGTAGGTCTCGAAAAGAAAGCTGTCGATCAAGCCTGTGTGATGGAGAGGCTTTCCGGACTGGAAATGAAATCTGTACCCAAACGACGAAAGGAAATCAGAACGGAGGTTCAGAAGGATCTGGATTTTCCAGGTGCTTCTGGCGGTGCGTTAAAATCTGGTCTCGATGTGTGGGAAAAGCATTGCAGCAGACAGCTTGACCTATCAGAATTCAACCATTTGCAACAACATGCAAGGGGCCAAAAACCACTCACTCGTGTATGCAAAGTGCAGGGAGTCAAGAGAGTGGGAGGCCACGGCAACGGCGCAGTTCAACGATCGTGCTCCACTCCAAGTGGAGCACTGAATCGTGCAAGCGAAGCAAGGGAAGTAAAAGGTGGTCCTCCACAGGTCCAGACACCTACACCTTGCCGTCCTGGTGTCTCTCCTAGATCTCATTGCAGACGTTCATGGCAGACGCCGCAGACACCAAGATCCCCCCGGCCTGAATCTGCTCGGAAATCTCAGACACTTGGTCCGACACTCCTTGAAGACCTATTGCATGTTATGGCAGACCTCAAAATCGTATTTTCTATAGGGAACCTGGAACCAAGCAATGGTTCCGGCACTGTTTCACCGTGTTTGACCATGTTTGACCCATATGTGCAACAGCTACTGCCAATAGTATTGAGGCAATCTGTGTATGAACCTAGCTGCTATACCCAAGAATCACTGGAATTGCGGGTCGCTGTGAATCGTAATAACAGTATCCGTGGTCGATATACTACAGTATCTACCATTCTTATGGCTATTAATATGGCTCTTCAGACAATTGACTATAGACCATACTATATAATCAATAGCCACCTTATACTAGTCTACCATGGCGACGAATCACCCAATCATATTAACCATCACTAGCTATCATCACGCGTTAACCACCATCATTCAGTGATGGCTATTGGATTCTTGTTGTGTTCTTCGTCGTCGTTGTTGTGGTCTTCGTGGTCGTCGTTGGTATGGTCGTCCGTGCAGGGCTGTCTTCGTCGTCTTCAGTCCTTTGTTCTTATCGCTGTATATAATATTCGTCAATAAAACCTTTGTCACATCTTCTAGTCACAATCAACATTCCTGGAGTGTTGCTGTTATTCGGTTGTCGCTGTCGCTGATTGTGGCATCATGGGGCTTCCGTGTGCTTCCCTTGGAACTTTCTGTTTCGTGGCACCCTGCAGCTGGGTTGTCAAGTGGGATAGCCAAACTGTCCCAACACCTGCAGTTCTTCATGATCAATGGACAGCCCCAAGTCTACAGCTGGCTGATGGATGCGGGTGATGCATTTGTGCAGCGTCGATGTCGTTGATGCTGGGCTGGTTTTTGCTAATGCTAAGCAAACTTCGCACTTCGAAAGCAGACATTCATTTGTTTTGTACTTTCAAGGTGGTTGGCTTGTGGAATACCTGTACAGGTCACTGTGAATACCTATACAATCCTATACAGGTCACTTACTGTGACCTTTGCGATTGTACGTATTCTTACCCCAAGTTTCAGCTTCAATTTCCGGCCTGATGCAAAGGCCACGATGTTCTTCGCCCGTGCGTCATAGTGAAGTGCTTCTGCGCGCGGAAAGGCATGGGCGGCAAAAGGGCGCAGCTCCAGCGCAGCTTCTCAAAGGTCGACCTGCGATGGCACCGTTCGTTCGGAACTCGCAGCTGCGAAGTTGCTCGCCGAGAAACCGAGCTGTTCGAGGCACTGAAACCAGCTCGGTCACGTCCTGCGACACCTTGGGGCCGCCGGATGTGTCCAAGATGGGCACTCCGCACTTTGGACGACTCAGTTGCTTAGAAGACTTCTAATGCGTGCGTTGCACCGTAGTGGCACTGATACAGATTTTGTGCCTGTCACTGCCAAGGGCGTTTGGAGGAAAAACATTTGCCTCACTGCAGCAAGTGCAGCCATCTTCAAATCTTTCATTCGCAAAATAGTTTGAACAGCACAGCCAAAGGATTTGAATAAGAAGGAACTGTTGGGCGTCTTGAAACTGCTGCGGGCGGAGGCTTAGGACCAGCTGGCTGGTGCGCATATGAACCTGGACTGCAATTGGGCGACATTTGGGCATGGCAGGTTTGGCAGGTCGTGCATTCTTCCAGACTTTGTTACATTTGGTTCCCTTGTTACACTTGGTTTACAGTCTAGTCCAAGAGTCCAAATTAGTGGCTTCAATCATCGGGCTTTGGGAGTCTAAGGTGCTTTCAGGTTTCTTCTTTGCCTATGCAGAGGCGGGACTAGCGGAGCGAAGCATGCAAGTGCTGCAAATGCAGAGTACGATTTGCCGCGGTTTTCATAGTACCATCCGGAGTACCATTGCAAATGCAGAGAACCATTGCTGCAACCACTGCTAGAAACGGAGCTTCTGCAGGGCTACCGTGGTTTTCAGCAGAAGTTCTCACCCTTGGTGGTGCGACGAGCCCTTCTTCTTGACGGTGATCAACCGTTTCATAGAAAGGTGCGCTCATGCGTTGCCACCCGATACCTGATGACTCAATGATGACTAAATGACCAAAACCATCCCAAACTACTCGGCTGTTGGTAGATGTTTGTGGTATTTTTGGCAGTTCTCATAGCTGAACTGAAGTCATCGCATCCCGAGCATTATGCGTTTTGCTTCGCGCTGCGACTCTGAGCTGTGGACTCAAAAATCTCAGTGTAATTCACTGTATAGAACTAAGGATCTCCCCATCAAATTGCGGGACCTAGGGCATTTTCATAAACTGTGTGTAGCAACAAACGGATCATCAGTCCCACACTTACGGTCATTGGAGAGGACTTCTTTTGAGTATTTATTCTGCAGCATCATGATGCTGCAGGACCACTAATATACAGCACATGTTGCCCTGCAACAGTATGTTGTTATAAGTTATATGTTTCATTCCGTTATGTCAATTTGTTCACTGTACTTCTTGACCAGCAATTCTAGGTCCGCGCTCGCAAGGTGTTTGCTCCTGTCTATGCGATGGCCTTCTTCCACGCGCAAAAGAAGCGAAAGGCCAACGGTGCCAACGGCACCTCCCCTGGTCGCCGTGCTCGCTGAATACACAGCGTCCACGCTGTCACGCTGTCAGGCCGTGTCGTGGGGCCTCATCGTTGGCATCGCAGTGATTGTTGCCGCTGTCGGGGACCCGTGTTGTGCGACGCAATGCCCGTTGCTTTCGAGTTCCGTGGCCTGGCGAGGTGAAGCGAATGCCTTATCCCTACCGAGCCATTTTGGATGCAGGTGTTTGTGCCGGGCTGTCCTGGGGCATGTGTCTGAACCTCAGGGTCCGGATCCATAACCCTCAGTAGATCAATCGAAAATGTTTTTTCAGTATGGATCAAGATCTATCATTCACACGATGCCATTTTGATCCATTCGTATTCATTCGTGACGTTTGCATTGCCAATGGACACGATACATCCATTTCTTTGTGCCTTGCAAATGCCAATGACACGCTACTGGACGAGGTGCTACACTTTTTATCTACGCAAAGTCTCTAAGAACTGGAAAGGCACCCGACATCGATCCGCGCCTCGATGGCAGTTCGAAGAAGTTGTCCGGTTGTACGAGTCGTACACCGCCACCGTGTGTCATCTCAGGTGTTTGCCCTTAGAGCCCTAGATTGGCATCACCGTGTTGGCACCACCGTGTTGGCCAATGCTAAATGTTGGATCCTGAGCCGAGCCGTCAAGTTGCAATGGCATTTAGACTTAGATGGATGTATAGCCTAGATCCACGCCCAGGAATATCCGAGAGTCAGTTATATAGACATACCAGCATACCGCCTTCATTGATCGAAAGCAATTCGCTGTGATTGTGGAATTTTCGAGACTTAGCTGTTGCGAGTGAACAATGATTTTCTTTACGTTCTACCCCAGGTACCGAGAAAGTCTTGTTGCGCGATGCGCACATGACATCGTGCTTGTTAGCGAACGAGAAGTTTTCTGCGGGAAGGCATGCTGACAAACTTTTTAAGGTCGCACAAGCCGCACTGCAAAGTCAGCACACTTCGGTCGCAGTGCATAGCACTGAGCGATAGAAATTCCACAGCAGATTTCGTTGCTTTGTCCAGCAGAGATTCCCAGCAAAATGGCCGTTGTTTTTTGTCAAATGCGGTGAGTTTTACTTGACGTGAGATGCCGGCAGAACAATTTTGTACCCAATCATAGGTATTATATTATTGGTTGATTTCGTCAAGATTTGGATATGAGTCATATGAGTGGGTTTTGAAAACGACCGATGATCGGATATTGTATAGTAAACTCGACTGCTGGAGCAACCATCATGGTATATTGGAAAAACGACATGTATCTATGATGCCGTTTTAAGTTCAAGCTGCATAGACTGCATGCCAAGCAGATTTCTGAACACTCATGAAGCCATTCTACGGATTTGCCATGGTTGTACTTCTTTTTACTATGGTGGCACAGCAGAGTCATCCATAGGCTGATGCTACACTTGTGCACCAGCGACCCCTGTGAGACGTGGGACCCACCCAGAGCCAAGACGCCTTCAAGGCAGGCGCGCCTTTTCCCTGTCGAGATGAAGTCCCCAGCCATGAAGTCGCGGCAGTCAGCAGTGGGCGAGTGACGCGGCATCTGACATGGAAGAGCACCTAGCAGAAGCCGATGTAGCGCCCAAACCGGTGAGTTTCCATGGTTTTCTGGCTGCGGGTAACAACAATCCAAGGAAAAACAGAAACCCATGGAAACTCATCGTTTTTTGGTAAATTACCACACAAAAGCTGCCTTTCTATGACTGGGGGTAACAAGAATCCAACAGTATCTATGGACGGTCCACGTTGATGAAGTTTCTGCAGAGCCAATTTCTTGTGTATTTCTTTTTTGCTGCAATTTGAGGCTGTACCTTGAGTACCGTGGATTGATCGGGGTGGCAATGCCCATTTTACTCTTCTTTGGCCTTCTCATTGTCTCACTGGCGGATTTTGATGCACTTATGAAGCCCTACTTGATGTCGCTATCCGATGTTGCTATTCAGAACGTCAGTGACCATCATCAACCATCAACAACGATCATTAAGCATCAAACATCATCGTGAACATCCCTGAACCATCAACAGCCATCAACAACCATCGAAAACCGTCAAAAACCATCAAAGAAAGATCATTGGCCATGCTTGTTGATGGTGTTTGCACAATAGTGGAGCAACTTGAACATTAATTTGGGCACCTCGGTGCCCAGATGTTTACTCCAGACCATGCACAAGCTAATGACCAAGAGTGCCGTTGTGAAACCAGCAATGCTTGGGGATGGTCTTTGGGGGAGAATACACAGATAATGTATGTTCAAAGTTTATATTAACCTTTACAAATCTTTTGTATCTATTAAGATAGTATTGCACAAGGCAGTGGCGGAAGTTTCCAGAATAAGAAGCTTGTACTTGTAGGAAGAGAAGGTTTCTCGATATGAAGTGATGGTGGGGATGATGGTTGAAGGATGTTGATGGTCATGATGATGATGATGATGATGATGATGATCATGATGATTATAGTGATCGCACGTTTGGCCACAGCGCCGTGCACTTTTTTGCAGTCCTCATCTCCAAAAAACATCGCGATCCCCCTATGTTTTTGCGATTTTGACTTGCAGAAGTGCGTTTCACCGCAACTGTGTGCAAATTTTGAACCTTTGATCTTCCACACGGCCCTCGAAACCTTTCATGTTTTACGATTTTGAGTTGCAAATGTTCGTTCCGCCGCCACAGTGCCATGAAATTTTTGCACATCTCATCTTTGCAGTCGCACCCCCCTCAACTTTTTGCGATTTTGACTTTCAAACATTGGTTTCGCCATAGCGCTGTGCACTTTTGCACATCTCATCTTCCAAACGTCCTTCGAACATGCCATTTTTTTGATTTTTATTTGCAAATGCGCGTTTTGCCACAGCGCGGTGCAATTTTGGGCTGATCCCTTTCCCAACTGATCTCCGAACCCGCCCGCTTGACGAGCCTCCCTTTTTCAGGAGAGCAAAGCATTTCGCACACTTCCTCTCAGTCACGCGCACACACACACACATACATCTTTGATGTTCTCTCTCAAGTGACTGACTACCTGCTTCAACTTTCCACAAGTCGGACGTTTGACTTTCAAAGTTTCTTGGATTGCTTATATGATACACATATATAAATTTGGTTTGTACATATATATATATATATATAGTGGTCTGGTGGTTCACCGTACTGGTCGGCCACTAGCCCAGTCTCACGCTTTGACTGCTGAGACGAATGTCCGAGAGGTTTGTACATATATATATATTATATGAACATACGCCCCAGCGCATACTCGCATACATCGATAAGAAAGATTAACAATGATTGTTGCACTGATTGGTACTTATTGGGGCAGCTGTTTGTAATCCACCGTCGCTTTCTCTTCTAAAGCATAAATCAACACCAGCAAGTTGAAGATTGATTACGAAAGCCAGCCGTTTGGCTGAGCGAAAGTTGACACATTGCCCATTTGCGAACGAAGAGACTTAGGCCTGTTTATATATATATGCTACCCCCCCCCTGAAAAGTCTACCGTTTTGGGTCTGTGGATTGCATTCTCTCCTTATTCTCTACATTTAGGATACCTTATTCTCTCCCCACTGTCTTCTTATTATTGTTCCCTTTTTCTATCCTTATGGTATCCCTATCTTTTATTCTTCCCATATTCCCCCCTTATTCCCTCGTTCCTCTAAAGAGATAAGAAGGAAATCACAAACAACAAAGGGGATTATTTAAGAGACCTTATTCTCTCCCCATTTTGCTCTTATCATTATCTCCCTCATTCTCTCCTTGTGTTCTCCCTAGCTTTTCCTTAGTCTCTCCTTATTCTCTCCTTATTTTCCCCTTGTCCTCCCATATTTTCCCCTTATTCCCTGCTTAATGCTAAAGAAAGAAGAAGGAGTGAATAGGGAGGGAATAAGGATAGAATAGGGCAATATTTAAGAGAGAAGGAGAGAGAGAGAGAGAATAGAGGGAGCATAGGAAAAGAGTAAGGAGATTCCCTCCTTAATGCTCAAGAGAGAACAAGGAGGGAATAAGGATAGAATCAAGGGATATTTAAGAGAGAAAAAGAGAGAGAGAAAATAGGGGGAGCATAGAAGAAGAGCAAGGAGACAATCAAAAAATATGAAAGGTTGTAAGGAGAGAATGAGGAGATAATAAGGTAATATTAAGGAGACCTCATTCTCTCCCCATTTGCTCTTTTTATTATTCTCTTATTCTCTCCTTGTGTTCTCCATATTTTCTCCTTAATAAAGGAAAAATAAGAAGATAGTAAGGGAGAATAAGGAGATAATAAGGGAATTGCGTGAATGTGCTTGCGCAGGAATGAATTCAGAATGCATTCTTGCTCAAATCCAAGATCCAAGATTTGCTCAGAAGTCTTGTGGAAATCTTGGATTTAGGATTCACCGGTATACACTTTCCAATCCAAGATCTTATTCAAGAGTCTCGTGGGAATCTTGGATCTTGGATCTTGGATTTGGGGAGGAATGCATTCTGAATGCATTCTTTCTCAATGCAAAATGCCCTAAGTACAAGGAAATCAAACTCAACATCCTAAACCATAAACTCTAAATGATTGTCCTGTGTGCGCGTGCGTCTAAATGTATGCATAAATAAATACACACCAAATATATACATGGTACCCCCCTTCAATAGAATGCTCAAAAACAATGCTTCCATAATCAAACCCAAAACTGAGCATAAAAAGGTAGACTTTTGGGGGGGGGTACCATATATATATATATATATATATTGATTCCATACGGCGTGTGAGTGCCGATGTTGAGTGCCTCTGTTGAGCGAATGTTTGGGCAGATTGGGTTTGCCTGGATGTTCTGGATGTTCTGGTTTGGGTGTCGGAAGATGGTGGGTTTCACTCGCACGGAGTAGTGGAGAAATGTGGAGAATGCCTCGCCAGATGTCCTTCTTCCAACGGAAGGTGAAGCGGCCTCTGGGGCCATACAGGTCCTCTGAGGGGGCGAAGGGGTCAGCAAACTGACCAGGCAACAATTGGTGGTTATTATTGTAAATGACTACTAGTGGATGATTTGGGGGTACCCCTATTTTGAGAAACAGCCAATTATAGACCATCCCAACATATCCCAACCAGCGCAGAAATTCCTCTGCTGTGTATTGAATGCACATACGGGTTGGTTCATGAGGTTTGACACAAAAACCCAATTGCCCTTGTTGATCGACTTCGGGCAGGACATCTCATATAGTGCAATGAGTGCTATGATAGAGATCATTGCCTTCGCTCTGACTTGTCTCGCACAATCAACAGATTTACATCAGGAACATTCGCACGCTTGCTATGACCAGGGATCGGGATTATCTACATCAACAAGACTTGGTGGATCCGGAGGCACCGTGCGGTGGAGCAGAGCTGTCTTGCCATTGGCGTTCGAGGTTTATTGATTGAGTTTTCCAAATTTTCCAAGCTTCTTTTCTTTTTTGCAAACTCTTTTCACACCGTTTGACAGACCTCTGCGTCCCGATTTTGATCAACATTTACGACTTCAACTGCCCAGATTCGAAGACATCATCTCCAATTCAATGAGCACCTGCACAAGCGCTTTGCAAAACAGCGCTTTGTCAAGGCATGAACCTGAAGGTGTGAAGGTGGCAAGAATTTGTCTCATCAAAAGGTCCCAATATGTTGCAACGACATGAACGCCTTCAAAGGGACACGGATCATCCTCACAGGTGCAAGGTGAGCCTGGATACTTTGTCGCCTTCAGCTATGCTGCGTGCAAAGAGGTGCTGGATGATGTACATGTGTTGCGTTCGAAGATGCTGAAAGAGTGCTACATTTTGTTGTGCAGCATTCTGCACTCCGATCACCACGATTGAGTGCCGTTCTTAGCCCAAATAGTAGCAACTATCAAATACGATCAGCAGTTATCAACCATGGCTAGCTTTTTCAAACATAATTAGCCATTGTAATTAAGCGATGATGAACCACGCTGCAAAAATGCCACTTACTCTTATTGCAATTTTGTTGTTGCATGTTCTTGCCCGGGTGTACAGGTGATGAATGACCATGCCTGCTTCAGCTCCAATCCTTTCCCTGACGGGCGTTTGGTCGCGTTGAACACGATGTCAAAGGAGAGCTGGGGGATGGACGGAATGACTTCTCAGTAGATCTGAACACATTTTTTCGGACGACGTGTCAGGAGATGTCAAGAGCATCACTTATTGCTTTTCCTTGAGCAGTAAATCGACATTAACACGACGTGTTTTTTTGGACAGTGTCAGGAAATTGCAAGAGCACTACGGATTGTTGTTGATCGTTCATCACTGATACGCATTGACAAACAATTTCCGTAGCCTTCTGGCGATTCAAGACTACTGATTGCGCTGCTTGTGAGCCTTTGAGATTGACGAGAAGCAGAAGATATGGCTGAAGAGGATAGCGATGCCGGTGTTGCGGAGGCTGAGCCAAGCATTCCGGACGAGAGTGTGACAGAGATGCAGGAGTGTGACTCAAACGGAGGAGGCACCACTGTTCCCAGTGACTCTGAGGCAGTTTCTGCAATGAACAATGTGGGTGCTGTCATCACCACTGAGAATTTCGGGGTAGCCATGGATTTGCTGAAACTGTCGCAATCGGAACTCTTCGCCCTTGGACGTTCATTTGAACTCATGTTGGGAGCCTTGGGTGGTGACCGTGACCGTGTTGGGGACGCCATCTATGGGGCCAAGACCTCGCGACTGGTCACGGCCATGGAGAGCTTCATCACTCCCAGGGCGGTGTTGTCTTTGGCTCTTTTCAATGGCTTCCGAGTCCTTGGTCACAAGAGCGAAGATCCAGAAGAGTTGCGACTCTTCGTTGAGACCATGGCATTCAAACACTTGGGACTGGATATCACGCATCAACGCGTGACGGGTGTCACCGAAGCATTTCTGGAACTCATGCAACAAAACGTGAGAGAGATGCCGCCAGGCAGTCTGCAGGCATGGCAAAAATTGCTCTTCTACACAGGTTCGTGCTTCAAGTATGTCAACACAACCTACGGCGAGCGGCTGAAGGTCATTCAGGCAGACTGGAAAACGATCGTAACTGCTGCAGAGCATGACGATGATGAGAACCATTCCTTCAGTGGAATGTGTGCCTTCAGCATGGGAATCATGGGCGAACAAGCAGAGGGTTGGATGCAAGAACTCTTGGAAGTGTTTGATGTATTGGTGGACAGGGTTTCAAAGCCCGCCAGCTTGTTGGAGGAGTGTGACTTGCTTGCCATCAACATGAACAACCTCTACAAGGATATCAACTTTGACAAGTTCAAGCCTGTGCTGCTTGCTGCTCTTCGGTCCCTGCTTCCAAAGTGCTGGAGCACGACCCATGAGACGGCATGGGAGTGGCTATGGTTCACAATCAGTCGCAACCTAAGCGAGGCGACCCACAAGGTAAAGGCCTACAAGCAGTACAACAATCATCTCTTCAGCACACTTGGAGAAGAGCAGTTTGAACAGTTCCGAACTAGCATCTACGTAGACTTCTTCTCAAAATGTTCTACAAGCCAAGAGTGGTTCAAGCAGTCACAAACCAGGCTTCGTTACATTGCTGACCGAGTGCTACACTCTTCCCACGAGATGTTTCAGAAGGCAAAAAAAGAGACATTGGATGATCTGTCGTCGCTGGGCCTACGTCATGTAGGCTATGGTGTTCCCATTGAACTCTTCGCCCCTTTCACCGACTCCTGCGTGGAGGTCATGAAGCGATTGATCATCGATGTTGCGAAAGATGAGACTGTGAAGCTCAGCCTGAAAATAGACGAAACCAGTGCCAAAGTACATGGTGCGCAGGAAGCAGATGCGAGCGACCTCATGCTGGAAGGTTTCCGTTGGTCCATTGGCCTAGTGGCCCGTGTCTTGATGCGCACCATCACAGAAGGCTCAACATCCGTCATGCAGTCCATCAATGCAGATGATGCGGACTTGTTAATGAAATCGCTGAAGGAAGCACCGAGAGGTGAGCGCAGCAACCTCCTGTTGCAAGTCCGCGTTGGCAGCCAAACCATTTCACCGTTGCATTGGGCTCTAAGGAGCGGTGCTCACACAGCTGCAAAGACGATGCTTCAGGATATGCTCAAGCTCCGAGCAGATAGAGACCGCTACTACTATGGTGTCGACGACATTTTCAGGCTTCAGCCTGATGTTGTCGAGCACATTCTGCTCGAAGCACCGTTGTTGGCGGTCACGCTGTTGGATGGGCTGATCTGGCGCTCACACAAGACCAAGGTGTGGAAACATGTGGCAACCTCCATGTTACATGCCAGTCTTGCACATGTCCGATTTGTCTAAAAGTCGGTTTTCAAGAAACCTCGAAAACAGTGAGTTCTACGTAGAGCTATTTTGAGCATATTTTATATTTTCCGTTTTGGGTCATGGCATGTCTTTCCAGATTTCAGCTCTTCAGGATGGCTTGCGGCCAGTGATTTACTACCTGAAGCATTTGGTGGAAGACATGGATGAGGACAAGACATTCTCAAGGGCCCTGATCAGCTTCGTGAAGTATGACAACCCAAAAACGATCATGCATCCCATGCTGGTCTTTGTCTTGGATCTGATATGGACACGCTTAGCCAAACGGTCCTTCTTCCTGGACCGTGTTTTGACCATGATCAGCTTCATGCTATTTCTTCTGGCCACCTGCTTCTTGAACCAGCCCAACATGCATCAGAACCCCACAACTGAGACATGTCTCACAATTTCTCGCATCTTGGTCTACTCCTTAGCCTTCATCCGACTGTTTTACTGGCATACACGTGGGATTTTCACGGCCTACCGCCACAAGGACACGGAGAAGGTTTTTGGTGTGAGCCTTCCATGCTATTTGATGCGTGGGAACGAGCTCTTCAGCTTTGCTCTGATGTGCAATATGATCGGCATGATGACAGTGGAGCCGCTGTTCCACTGCCTGGGCGGCTACACATGCGAAAATTGGTCTGATGGAATGAGTCTTGCCTATGAGATTTTTGCGGTCCTGGGCATCTTCTTGTATGCCATCCTCGTGGCAGATATCGCGAACATTTCTTTGGAACTTTGTGAGTTCAAAGTCTTATGCACGAGTGCTTTCAAACAGGTGGTGATTTGCATCGGAGTCGTTGCTTGCATTCTGATCGTCTTCTCCTTTGCTATCTCCAGCATGACCCGTGAAGCAGCACTCTTGACAGGTCACGAATTTTCCGATCTTGGAGGCACAATGACCACCTTGGTCCATTTGGCCATGGGCCTCATGGACATGGACAAAATTCATGGCATTTCAGAGGAAAGTCCTAGCCTCCTCGTTGTCCTTGTGGCGTACATGTTGATTGTCTACAGCTTCTTCTTCAGTCTCCTGGTGTCCCAATTCTGTGGAGTCTACTCAGGTCTGGCAGAAGATGTGCAAGGATTTGCCATGCTTGCTCGAGCGGAAGTGATCCTGGATACACTCAAGGCAATTCCAATGAAGCGCTGGAAGAAGTTTGTGCAATCATTGGCATTGGACCAACGTGTGGATTTTGAAGAAGGTGACATTGGCATTCCAGGAGGTATCAAAGCGTTTGAACCAGCGCTGTTACATCCAGTGACCCAGGACCAGATTATTCGCTTTGGCGGTGACACAGACCCCTCCCTTCCGTGGCCAGAGGTTCACTCCAGCAGTACTGGCAACACAATGGAAAAGACGATTGAGAAAACGATCAAAAAATCGATGGCGAAGTACTTCGGCAAACAAACAGGTGAGAGCACAACGGATGGGAGTAAGACGAGCCATTCAAGCAGCAGTCACAGTGAGTCGCTTTGAATATAGCTTATCGAGTGAATAAACTTGGCAGTTTGCGATTTTTTATTCCTTGAAAGTCGTTCGGTACACTTCTCAGAATCACAAGTTCCTCGAGCATGTTTCATCATTCCTCATGGCGTTTGCGAAGCAAAGACGCTGAGAAGAAAGCTCTTGAGGAAACATTTTTGTGAGAAGTGATCTCACACGCTGGGGCAGTTGGTATTTGAGTCTTCCAAATCACTGTGAGAATTGTGGGAATCCCTGAAGGATCTGAAGGGTGGCAGTGCCTTTCTTTTGACAGTCAGCTAAATTATGTGTTTGGAGACAGGGAGGATGTTGCAAACACAAACTGCTCTAGGTGGAGAAAGGCTTAGACTTTGTCAGATTTTGCTGCCGTCAGTGCGAAACGCCTGGATTCAGGGCGAACGCGTCGGTCAATTTTTGTCTCGGTTTAGGTCCTGAAACTCAACGACAAAACAGTTGAGAGTTGAGTTTCTCATACAAGTGTACTCAAGTTTCAATTCGTTTGAAGGGTCCGCTACAGACAGCAGACCAGACCAGATGGTGGTTCCCCTTCTGGTTGTCCGACGCTCGTGTGGTTTCTTCATCCAGAAATTAATACTCAGGACTTGGATGTTGCTTCAGATGATTGAGTGCTTTTGAATCCTAGTCATTGAAGCCTGATGCTGGTGTAATAATATGGGATACCCCAGGATACCCCAGGATACCCCGGGATACCCCGGGATACCCTCCATGTCTAAGCATACATCTAAGTTGTGGATGAAGAGTTTTCTGTACAGAGGTTGGCGTCAAATGATTTCCTCTTGCATGTGCGGATGCAAAACGTTTTGTCAAATGTTCGTTTGTATTCACACGTCCGTTCGCGCCACGCCATGCACAACTCCTGATCATCATTCATCAACAATTGCGAATTGCACTCACATGTATTGCAACTTTCCGCATGCAGACAATGACTGCCCACCGTCTCCCGAGACTCCTGTGCCCCCAGGCAGATCATTCTCGTGTTCTTCGCTATGTGCACAAACACTACACCAAGGCCGCTTCACTGTAAGCTGACCACTTGGGTAAGTTTCGAACTGTTTGAATTCATCGACCAATATTTTTGGTCATGACTCTTCTGTCAATGACCGGTGCTGGTTGGCGGTTTCAATTTCTTCCAATTTTCAACCAGACCATAACATACCATAACCATACCTGGGAATGATGATATAAATTGATATAATTCAATTGCCGAAGTGAACAATGTTTCTGGGATGGGCTATAACCACCAACCAGATCATATTTATATAATAGCCTTCGGCCATCCCGCCGGCCTCATCATGGCTGACAGCGGGGTGTTCCTAGAGGAAGTGCTTTTTGCCAAGCTGTTTTGTTTAAGCTTTGCTGTTCAAGCAAAGCACCGCAAAAGCTTGTTGACGCAAAATTCGGTGGTGTAAAGATACATTTTGGTGTAAAAGCTTGTTGGTGTAAAAGCTTGCTGGTCTAAAAAGCTTGTTGATGTAAAAGCTTGCTGGTGTAAAAAGATGTAAAAAGCATATTGGTGTAAAAAGCTTGTTGATGAAAAAGCATGTTGGCGTAAAAGCTTGCTGGTGTAAAAAGCTTGTTGATGTAAAAGCTTGCTGGTGTAAATTACACCAGCATAGACCCCAGATAGCGGGCACATTGAGCACAAGGATTTCCAGGGTGTATACCATAAACTTGTGTTTTGAATTGCATGGTTTGTTTACAACAATATTTTCATAGATCTTAGGTTGTGTATTTTTATCCCGCCCTGCCCCCCTGTAATCTGAAGGATTCTTTTGAGTCCAGCAGTTCAACAAGGGAGACAAAGGGGAGACAAAGGGGAGACAAACGGGAGACAAAGCCTTCACAAACGGAAGAAAGGGGAGACAAAGGAAGACAAGAATGAGCAGCGGCAGAGCAACGGCAGACAAAGCGCCGATCCATAGCGTGTAAAAAACATATTGGTGTCAAAAGCTTGTTGATGAAAAAGCTCGCTGGTGTAAAGAACTTTTTTGTGTAAAAGCTTGTTGGTGAGTGTAAAAGCTTGCTGGTGTAAAAAGCATATTGGTTTGAAAGCTTGCTGGTTTAGAAAATACATTTGGGTGTAAATGCTTGTTGATGTAAGATATTGCTGGTGTAAAAAGCATATTGGTGTAAAAGCTTGCTGATGTAAGATATTGCTGGTGTAAAAAGCATATTGGTGTAAAAGCATGTTGGCGTAAAAGCTTGCTGGTGTAAAAAGCATATTGGTGCAAAAGCTTGTTGATGTAAAAGCTTGCTGCGGAAAAAGGCTGCTGGTGTAAAAAGCATTTAGGTGCAAAAAGGGTGGTTGTGTAAAAGCTTGCTATTGAAAAACACATTTTGGTGTAAAAGCTTGTAGATGTAAAAGCTTGTTGGTGTGAACGCTTGTTGATGTAAAAGGTTGCTGGTGTTAAGAAACACTTTGGTGTAAAAGCTTACTGGTGTAAAGAAACATTTTGGTTCAAAAGCTTGCTGGTGTAAAGAAACATTTTGGTGTAAAAGCTGGCTGGTGTAGAGAAACATTTTGGTGTAAAAGCTGGCTGGTGTAAAGGAACATTTTGGTGTAAAAGGTTGCTGGTGTAAAGAAACAGTTTCGTGTAAAAGCTCGCTGGTGTAAAAAATACATTTTGGTGCAAAAACTTGCTGGTGTAAAGAAACATTTTGGTGGAAAAGGCTTGCTGGTGCAAGGAAACATTTTGTCGTAGAAGCTTGCTGGTGTAAAGAAACATTTTGGTGTAAAAGCTTGCTGGTGCAAAGGAACATTTTGGTGCAAAAGGTTGCTGGTGTAAAGAAACGCTTTGGGGCAAAAGCTTGCTGGTGTCAAGAAACATTGAGGTGCAAAAAGGTTGCTGGTGTAAAGAAACATTTTGGTGTAAAAGCTGGCTGGTAGTGTAAAGAAACATTTTGGTGTAAAAGGTTGCTGGTGTAAAGAAACATTTTGGTGTAAAAGCTTGCTGGTGTAAAGAAACATTTTGGTGCAACAGGTTGCTGGTGTAAAGAAACATTTTGGTGTAAAAGCTTGCTGGCGTCAAGAAACATTTTGGTGTAAAGGCTTGCTGGTGCAAGAAACATTTTGGTGCAAAAGCTTGCTGGCGTCAAGAAACATTTTGGTGTAAAGGCTTGCTGGTGTAAAGAAACATTTTGGTGCAAAAGCTTGCTGGTGTAAAGAAACATTTTGGTGTAAAGGCTTGCTGGTGTAAAGACACAGTTTGGTGTAAAAGCTTGCTGATGTAAAGAAACATTTTGGTGCAAAAGGTTGCTGGTGTAAAGAAACATTTTGGTGTAAAAACTTGCTGGTGTAAAGACAAATTCTGGTGTAAAAGCTTGCTGGCGTCAAGAAACATTTTGGTGTAAAGGCTTGCTGGTGTAAAGAAACATTTTGGTGCAAAAGCTTGCTGGCGTCAAGAAACATTTTGGTGTAAAGGCTTGCTGGTGTAAAGAAACATTTTGGTGCAAAAGCTTGCTGGTGTAAAGACAAATTCTGGTGTAAAAGCTTGCTGGTGTAAAGACAAATTCTGGTGTAAAAGCTTGCTGGCGTCAAGAAACATTGAGGTGTAAAAAGGTTGCTGGTGTAAAGAAACATTTTGGTGTAAAAGCTTGCTGGTGTAAAGACAAATTCTGGTGTAAAGGCTTGCTGATGTAAAGAAACATTTTGGTGCAAAAGCTGGCTGGCGTCAAGAAACATTTTGGTGTAAAGGCTTGCTGGTGTAAAGACACAGTTTGGTGTAAAAGCTTGCTGGCGTCAAGAAACATTTTGGTGTAAAAGCTTGCTGGCGTCAAGAAACATTT